>PVHP010006695.1:0-24928 GCA_004024765.1 Zapus hudsonius
ACTCACCCACCATGACTCAGGGAACTGAGCGGAAGAGGGGCGGAAAGATTGTGAGAGCCGTGTTGGGGGAGACGGTCCGGAGGCATAGCACCCATCAGTAACAACACACTTGGGTAAGGAAGACCGAGATGAGTACTAAGATATACAGGATCCCTTGCCACAAGGACTAATACAGACAGCCCACGAAGGAGGATATACAACTGATCAGGGATGGGGAGGAGGGGAAGTGGGGAATTCGGGATAACAACGCATGGTTTGCCCACTAAATAATGTAACTCATTATGGATAATAAATATTAAAAAAAAAACTGTGACTCCCCTGGGCCTCAGTAATTAACAGGCAACTAACTGCAATCCTAAAAGGACAAAACAAATGAGTTCCATTAATGAGGAAACTATAAAGACTGTTCAAAGATGTGAAAAATATTCTGACCAATATTAACAAAAAATTGCCGCCAAGTCTGTATGATCTCCAAATTTGGTCTTTATTTTTTCCACACTGGATGGACAGGTGTGGTTATACTCAGCACTGTGGTTATTATTTTCACACATGATGGGCAGAAGTGATTATACTCAACTCCTCATTGTGGTTTCTCTTATTTTTTACCCTTGATGGACAGGAGTGGCTACACTCTACTTGTCTCTGTGGTTCTTCTGTATCAGTCAAGTTGGACTTAGTACCAATGGCATTTACATTTAATAAAAGGTCTTTAGCTGGGCAAACAATATGTTTAAAATTCATTTTAGATTTGAATCTAGCTTAGATTTAAAATCTGTCCTTACATTCAAGAGTAACAAAAAGGACATTCCAATATGAGTTTCTCAATTAGCAGACAGGCTGATTGTTTTCTACTTTCAGGGCATACAATTTCTCTGGTTCAAGAAGCATTTCTTGGTTCTTAAAAGTAAATACCATTTTTTAATTGACTGACACCACAGAGATATTTATATCTATCTTTTCTATGTCTTTGCTAAAAGAAATGAACTAGGTAAAGATTATAATACAGTATGAAGTAGACACAGAAAAACATGGAAGATCTTCTAAGTTCATTCTCTCCTTTCTGGTATTCTCAACTACACTGTAACAACTTGTGGCCTGGGAGCAAATTGTAAGAATTATTGCTGAAGACACTGCACAGGCTACGGTCCTCTAATATTGAGAAATCTAGCTGGAACTGAAATGGATGCCAGCTTCCTGCTGGATAGCTGTCATAGTGCTGGACAGTACTCTATGCAAGCTGCTGGGGAAGAAAAGTCACGAACTATGAGACCACGAAATGGATTGTGCAAGCTACAAAATCAATCAGCCGGGCAAGATGTACCCACGGGTACAATCGTGGCATATAAATTATGGAAGGAACCAACTGCTCTCTGATTAGATATGAAGCCTGCACACTGGGAGGGAATTTATACCTGGTATTGAGTACCAAGTAGGAAGCCTATGGCTTGGAAGATCATAGAGCCTAGAGGAAAGCTTCCTCTGTTTTTTGTCTAAGTGGAGATGTTATCCCATCAAAATCCCCTTTGATCCATGCTGATCGCACTCTTGATTAGAGAACCTGCTTTGAACAGATGTCAGTGAATACCAGGGAGACTTAAGACCCATCAAATTGGAAAGAAGAGAAAGCCAGGTGCTATCATGAAACAAGTATCTCTGTCACATCTTCCGGGACCCAGGAAACACTGCAGAAGAAGTGGTAGGTTAAATATGAGTGCTGTCCTCACTGCTAGCCTGAGAACCTTCTCCCAGGGCGATGGCGGTAGACACCGAGGAGACTCAAAACTCATCCAAGCAGAAAATAGAGGCTGCTAGGAGCTCGACACTAAAGGAGACTTATGACAGGTCCTCCAAGGAGCAGGGAATATTGCTTAAGAGGGGATGGAAAGAATGTGTGAGCCACAGGGTGGGAAGATGAACTGTGAGGCATTGTTCACCCCACAGGAAGCAAGTGGTGCATTCATGACTCCTTAGTAATTAGGGATATCCTCACTGAGGAGGGTATTCAGTAGAATGGGGACAAGGGAGAGGGGGACAAAAAAGGAACGTCTCATGAAAATATGACCAATTTGTAATATGTTCATACACTAAAGTTCCAAATAAAAATTATAGAAACAAAAAACAAAATTACACTGAGATTCTCTCTATCCTCAGTCAGAGTGGTTTTCATGGAGAAAAAATAACAAAAAATGCTGTCAAAGATGCAGTGAAACTAGAAGCCTTACACACTGCTCGTGGTATCATAAATGAGTGCAGCCACTAGGGAAGTCAGTATGGATATTCTAGGAAACACTAAAAAGAGAACCACTGTATGATCAAGCTGTACCACTCCTGGGTATATACTTAAAGGAGTCTTAGTCAGTGTACATCACAGATACTCACCCATGTTTACTGCAGCGCCATTCATAGAGTCAAGATAAACAACCAGCCTAGTTGTCCATCAACAGATGAATAAAGAAAATATGAGGCATCTACACAGTAGAGTTTTATCCAGTCATGGAGATGAACAGAATTATGTCATTTGCAGGAAAATGGCTAGAACTGGAGAATATTACACTAAGTGAATTAATCCAGGCACAGAAAAACAAATATCCAATGAGTTCTCTGCTTTAAAAATATGTCAAACACATGAAAGCAGGAGCTGTGAGGATGTGGTTCAGGGGTTCAACCCCCAGCACTGTACGACTCAATGACTCGTACTTCAAAGTGCCCAGCACTTGAATGGCAGAGGCCAAAGGAGCATAAAGTCAAGGTCATCCTTAGCTACCTAGTGAGTTTGAAGCTATCCTGGGAGACAGGATATATGTCTACACACACACACACACACACACACACACACACACACACACACGAAAGTAGAAGGATAGTATTTGGAAGGGAAAGAGCACCAGTGGAAGGTGTGAGAGCAGAATAAGAGAGGGTAATGAGAGGTAAAGAGAATTATGCATGAAAATATCGTATTAAGACAATGTTGTACAAATGAATATGTGTTAATAATAAAAGTAGCAACAATTTCCCCATCATAAGGAAGAGAGAATATTGGAATCTGGTTATATAATGCATATTCTCTACAGTAGAAGATTTACCTTTCTAACTATGCTTAAGATATTGCTAAAAGCTTCTCGGAATGTACTAGTTCTGAAAGAAAAAAAAAGGAAGGAAGGAAGGAAAGAAGGAAGGAAGGAAAGTCTAACCATCAAATTCTACCATCCATGTGTAGGACAAATGCTGGGTGATCTGTAAAAGAGGACAGAAGATATTTTGTGTGATTTCTACCTAGTAGATGATCCTGGATCTGAGCTTTTCTCTATATTCTACTATAATCTACAAACAAAAATGGTATTTCCTATCATGAGAAATATGTTTAACTGAATCTTCAAAGGCAGGTATTTTTACAGAACAGGTAGCAGTGATATTTTAAGACTTGAACAAACTGTCTACAATAAATTCATTCAAGTAATATTTTAGGGCAAAACATTATAAAGACAGCACATTTTTAAACTGAGAGTTTTGTTTTGAACTCCCGATAGATGGATTCAATATTCTTTTTGAGTTTCCTTTTCTATTGAGAATTTTAATACATAGCCATAATGTAATTTGAACATAATTTCCTTCTGTTACCCTCTTTTGTACTGCTTCCCCCAAATTCAGAATTCTTATGACTATGAAGATGGTGAGCTTCATGAGGAAGGATGGAAGGGATCTTCTGTCTTAAAAGAACATGGTTGCATCTGCCAGAGCACAAGAAAAATCTTGGAAAAAGAGAAAAAGGAATTGAGTTCAGTCATAGAGGACCTGAAATAGAAAACCCTACATATACAAGTGGAATATTTCACTCCTGGGTATTTACCCAAAACTCCAAGTCAACATATCACTGATATTAACACATCAATATTTGTTGCAACACTATTTACAAGTGCTAAGTCATAGAACCAATCTAGGTGTCCAACAAGAGAGGATTAGATGAAGAAAATGTGACATATACTCACAATGAAAATTTTTTCAGCCATGAAGAACCAAGTTTTTTTGTGTGCGGGAAAATGAATACAAGAGGAGATCGTCATATGAAACAAATTACATAAGTCTCAGAAAGACAAATAGCATATGTTCTCCTTCATTTATGAGTACTATATTTCATATAGATAACATGAATTCATGTATGTAAGATGACATGAATGTGGAAGTGGAAGAAAGAGGATTAATGGGAGAGGAGGAGAGGAAGCGTAGCAGGATCTGTGAGGAACACACTCAAAATATATACATGCATCAGAACAGCATTATGTAACCCTGTTTAATAAAATAAAAAATAAATTAATTTTAAAACTAGATATTCCTTGGTGCTTTCCTTCCTCTTGATTCTTAGTTTCATTTATAGTGCTCATCTGAATTTCTTTAGTGTGGCATCGCCTGGACCAGCTTCAAAAACAGAGGGCATGTCCAAAGGGCTGTTGCAATAGATGTACAAGTTGCACTCTTATACACGATTAGTGTTGTGGAACTACAAATTTAGTGATGTCATAAGCTCATCCTCCTATAGAAGAAAGCTCTGCTTATGTTAGTGGGAACACTCAGGTGTTTCACGTATAAGAATCACTATAATCACTAATGCTCTTCCCTCAAATGATTAACACTGAGTGGTCCTTACAACTCCAGTGGACTGGGAGAACCACATGTGGGTAATAGTGGGAAATGCCTTTCGTCTAAATGAAAATAATAATTCTATTGCTTCAGGTAATAATGGCTGACCTTCAACAAAATTGCTTCCATGTTTCCTGGGCCTGACAAGATGGTCATTTCCAAGGGTTATAATACACCCCTGTATTGAAAGTACAGATAGCAAGGAGGGCTCATGAGTCCTACAGCCAGGGCTCCTTGGCATCTTATAATCTTTTGGATGTTGAAGTCTGTTCCTATAGTGACCCTTGCATATGAGCTGAAGAGAGAAATGAAGTCTTTGGGGTTGCTAGAGGGCAGAAAGTAAGATTTTTGGCTTTACTAGGTGCTGTGTTATTTGATCTGTTAGCATGAATGGTAAGTGTTGGTATACAGAAAGGCTGATACACCTGTGGGAAGAATATACCACTTGTAGAACAAGACTTATAAAAGCCAGGACTCTGTCCACTTTGTGCATCAACCTCTCAGCTCTCAGTGAATTAAGCACAGTGGAAAGTCACTGTTCACGGGTTACCTGCCATGCTTAGTAGCTTTGTTTTTCAGTTTTAATTATACCTACTATGTTTGTATAATCTTTAGTTATATACTAAATCACTTCAGACTTCTGAAAAATAAATATGTCTAAAATGACCTTAGGAAGAAAAGGCATTTTTAAATTTCATAACACATAATACCCTTCTCAGTAATTAGTCATTTGATTTTCTTTTTAAAAATACTGTGTAAAAAAAAAAAAGAAAAAAAATCACAAAAAGGGGTTGGGGATTTATCTCAGTGGATGAGTGCTTGCCTAGCAAGCGCAAGGCCCTGCTGGGTTCGGTCTTCAGCACAGCTAAAAAAAAGAAAAAAAGATAAAAATATTTTGTGTGTGTGTGTGTGTGTGTGTGTGTGTGTGTGTGTGTGTGTGTGTGTGTGTGTGCATGCATGCCAGGGTCTCTTGTTATTGCAAATGAATACCAGATGCATGCACCATTTTTTTTTGCATCTGGCTTTACATGGGTGCTGGGCAACTGAACCTGGGCCATCAGGCTTTGCATTCAAGTATCCTTAACCAGAGACGTGTCCCCAGTTCCATCATTTTGCTTTCTTTGTGGCTGCTTTTTATCTTGCTTTTTTCCTGCCTCTTTTATTCATTTATTTCATTTACTAAGATGGTTGTGAGAAGATTCTCCAGAGAATTCTCTCACTTCATCAAACAGTCCAAACCATGTGTATATGTCCTTTGGCACTGAAAAAAAATAAAATGCAAATAAGAGAAGAATTTGGGTGTATTTTTAGAAAGCACAATTTTATTACTCAGCAAATGACAGCAGGGAACACTGATACCCATGCCCACATTTGCAAAGGCCCGAAATAGCTCATTTCCCTAAGTACACCCCTATTTCCTAAACTCACATCACACATCTAAAAAAATCCACTTGCAGAGGAAGAGATTCAAATGAAGGCTGATTAGTGTTATTACTAAGCCACAGCCCTAGCTGCTCTGAACACCACACTCACCTTCCACGCAAAGAAATGGAACAGAAGTCCACAGCAGCCCCAGCTTTCCTATGATTTTTATTCCATATAACTTCAAAGGAATGTGTTAGGCCCTTGTTCCCTTCCCATCATCAATCCATCTCACAAGGGGAAAACAAATAGAAAATTCCATCCACGTTTCAGATCTGTAGAGCTGACAGATTCTTTAGGGTCATAACCAATTAAACCTCACTTCTCAATAAAATGTGTTTCCAGAAAAGGGCACGAGAAAACAACAGTGTTTTATAATTAATTAACTCAACGCCACCTCAAAAAAAGTTTTGGTATGGACAAAAAAGAAAAAAAAAGGATGTAGGTTCTAGTTAGGATGTATCAATTGCTAATTTTGCACTTTCCCCAGAAATTTCATTTTCCAAAACCACAGCCAAATAAAGGTATTTCCATACTTATGGATTGCTGTGAAATTAAATGAAATGCAAAAGAAGTCTTTGTAGAACATTTGGACACAACAGAACATCATCTCAATATAAGGTGATATGCATTATCATGGTAATTATCATTTTAAAAAATAGGACATACATTTACCTTAACTTACTTTCTACCCCTAAAATGCACTTTGAAATGTACTAAAATCTCAAAATGTACTTTGAAAGGTACTAAAAGATACCTTTAAATGTACCTAAAATAGGAGTTGGAGAGATGGCTTAGTGGTTAAGGCTAATTTGATTTCAAATTTCTAAACTTTTGCTATACCTACTCTCAAGACACGTTGCTCAGAAGTTGTTTTAAGAAGGTAAAGTACACATTGAATGAAAGAATTAGACCCTGGGAACTGCAATCTTATACACACTTACTGGCTGTATGTCCTTGGGCAAGTTTCTTACCCTTCTGTATGCCTTAGTTTTCCTATCCGTAAAATAAGGATAACAGAATGAGGACATAATGGAAATCAAATGAGAGAGTGAATACAAATAGCTTTATAATTCTTGAAGTAAAGATACACTAAGTATTTTAACAAATTGTTATTTTCCAACCATACACTTGCTTGCCATATATTCAGACAGCATGATAGTCATTCCAACTCACTGGAAACAACAAAATCCTGAAAGTTCTCTCCCGTGAAATCAATATATCCTAGTGTTTAAGTACCATCTCCATATAAGGGGGAATAATCATGCATAAAAGGAGAAAGGACCACTTAGGTTTTAAAAAGTGAGATAAAAGACTTGTGTTGGAAATAACTTGGGAAGGTAATGAAACATATCAGCAAAATGTCATTTTACAAACTCAAAAGGAGAACAGAGGACATTTCCTGTGACTAATGATACTTCTCTAGGACTTTACGATGAGCTTAACAGATAATGAAATAGAAGAAATATTTCAGAAAGCTTCCAGCTCTCTTTTATATGGAATAGTCATTAAGCTGGTAAAAATCTGATCTACCTACTAAGCTTTATAGTTTTAAACTCAAAGAATTAAAATTAATGACTTAGTTCATTCTGTTCTTGCCACTTAAATGTAATCCCAAACCCAGAGCTACCTAATAGTACTAGTTGTCTATAAAGGGAAGTAGAATTTAATTGTTATTGATTATGAGTGGTTAAAGGGATAAGGTCAAAATGAAATCCACATAAAGGATACATGTCAGAAACATTCAGAAGGAACAAGAAACCATACAAATGAGAGGTGAAAGTGACATGACAAGAGCTCATCTTTCTGTCCTGGGGACACAGTACATAGGATAGAGACACTAAACAGAAATTGGTTCTGGGACATTTGCACTTTCAGACTACTTAATTTTGTTTTGATAATGATCATTTTCATTTACTAATATATGTCAAGTTTCATAATGGACATTTCATGTGAATTAATTTATTTAGTTGCCATAAATGATGGTTTGCCACAAAACACAAATTTCCAGCTAAATTTGTGTTTCAAACAATAAAACTGTATTCTAAGTATGCCCTTGCAATGTTTGG
The DNA here is from genome assembly GCA_004024765.1 of Zapus hudsonius. Taxonomy (NCBI): domain Eukaryota; kingdom Metazoa; phylum Chordata; class Mammalia; order Rodentia; family Dipodidae; genus Zapus; species Zapus hudsonius. Next base: position 8,127 of record PVHP010006695.1, read on the forward strand.
GAGTATTGGATAGCAATTTCTTCCAAATTGAAACATCACATCCAGGAAAGGAGGCTCCTTAGAAAGTTGCAAATTGAAACACTCATGGAGTCTTGGGAAGTAAATAAAGCTCAGGGTGGAAGCACTTCCCAAGTCTTAGGAAGTTCCTGAAATTCACAAGATTTACAAGGCCTCTCCACAAGGCTGTATGATGAGTAAGAACTACTTAGAGAAGAGACTCTCCCGTCACATGAGCTGCCTGTAAGTTGCACAATGTGGTCCACTGATGCAGCTTTCATGACTTGTCACTTCTCCTGTGGATGGGGTTTTTGGTGATAAACATACCTTTGACTCATCCTTGTTACTTTAAGTAATCCCTCACCCATACTCCTGCAAGTAACCCTAACAGACTCACTCATTCACTAAACTAGACTTGCATGGAATCTTTTCTCTGGTCTGTTGTCAGTGCCCTATCCAGGGATGAAGAAACTTTCATTCATGTTTCCCAGGACCAGTTAGCATAACTGGGACTTACACTCAAACAATTGTTGTCTATCTGAAATTTTAAGTTTAACTGGATTCGTTGTATTTAATTTGACAATACTAGATAGATAGGTAGAAAGATGATAGATAGATAGATATTAATGTCCTTATTTTATTGATGTGAAAATTGAGATTCAGAGAAATTAAATAATTTGTCCAAGGCTGTGTAGTTACCTGGATGACATATCTGGTTTTAAACCTAATAACAAACTTAAATTAATAACCATGGGAATGTACTTTCTATTATTATACCCTTTCTTACAGCTGGTTGCTCATCTTCCCTTCTTTCTGTTGATATTCCCCAGTCAAACTATTCCCAGATCTTTACATCTATTTCCAGATCTTAATGCAATTGATGATTTTCAAAGCAGGTTAAATATGTTTCTTAGTGTGCTTTTTACCTCATACATTTCTCTTTCCTAATATCATCTTCATTTCTTTTTGCATCCCTCTTCTTCAGTGTATGCAGTGTGGTAGGAAGAGAAGTTAAGATTCTTGCTCTTTCATTATAAAGAGTGAACAAAAAAAATCTTCTCTCTGTCACTCTTTACTCAGCCAACGGATGTCACGTGGCCAATTGGACTGTCTCTATAAAATCTCAAGTCTTGAGCCACATGTTGCAAAAATGATCAAACTATCCATTCCAAATAGTCAAATAGGTTTTTTTTCTTGATTTCTATTCCTTTTCCAAGGAAGACTCTTTATTTTCCACCTGTGCCTTTCAAAATTTAAAGTCCTTTGCTTGGCTGGTAGCTAGTTTCTGTTATTAATAACAAAGAACTCTGATTGGTCACCTCTTGGACAAGACTGCAGGCTTCCAAAGGCCCAGGACCTATGTAGTTCTATACCACTTCTACTCCAAATAGAGGTGCTTTCCAAATAAATAAGAGTTAGTACATAGAAGGTGCTGAGAATTACTTGTAAACTCAAAGGAGGGATAGGCAAACAAATTGTTCAGCTTATGGCAAGAAAGATCTACAAGAATTCCCACCCTTTCTTTTCAGACTAAACCACCAGGCTGAATGGGATTTTAGAGAGCACTTTGGAAATGAGGTTCACTAACTCTGCAAAGAGTGGATGGATGACTTAAAAAGCCTCAAGATGATTAAAGTGCCCATGTGCTTCTAAGATCTATGACTCACTACAAATAAGAAACTCAGTTGGAGAGCTTTTTGTAATCTCCCAATAAGAGCTGCGATGCATTAGTGCAAGTGCACTAAAAGATGATAGGATTAAAATCACATGCTATCTTGCCAGAATAACATGAGGTTTTAAATTTATTTCTTTAAAAATTGATTTCTCATGCTAAGTTATTTAAGAGAATTTTTCTAAATTATTTGGTGCTAAAGGATTGGCTTTATTTATATTTAGATTTTCAACCAATAGTCAATGTGTGCATTGATAAATTGATGGATAGTTAAATGCGTTTATATAGTAAAGGTAATAATTTGAGATTTGATAAATTTCCTTTTACTGATGTTAAGCTACTAGGAACTACCCTATTAGCATTTCTTTGATTTTGATTATATTAATAGCACATGATATCAATTAAATGCAAAGACTGTGTTATCCTACTTTGTTGGACAGAATGTTTTATTCATTTCAAGGTATTATATTTTCAAAAAATCAGTAATGAAATAAGACTGTTTCTAAGAGTGGAGGGAGATGATAAGGAATCTAAATGTCATGTCATTCAAGGAAGCAATAAAGAAACTAGGAAATGTGTCAGTTGGAAAATTGCTCAAGATGAGTTTTTAAGCAACTAAGGAATCATATGAAATTAAAATTGCATTTAATTTGTATAATTTCAGAATGAAAACCTATATCTGGAAAGTAGAATATATTTTTTAAAATGAACAGTAAATAATCATTTACTAAAGACAGAATAGTACTGAGAATACGGCATAAGGTTGGGGGTGATGGAGATTCAAAGAGGGATTGAGTGGAGTTCCAGCTCAGCAGGATCACCACAAAACCCTAAAAACAAGGTTCTAGTTTCCAAGGACTCTTGGGCATGGGGAAGTGGGACCTCATCTGATCACTGACATCTAGAAAGGCTCCTTGGAAAAAGAGGAAGCTGAACTATATTTTGAGGAAGGATGATGAATAGAGATTTATTAGAGTGAGAAACCTTCCAAAAAGAAGGCAGAGCCCTGGAAATGGCAATATAAAGGCCTGGTTGAGATATTGTGAGAAGCTACAGAAGGCCAAAGCATAATGAGGTTGGGGAGGGAAATATGAGAGGTGACCAGTTCAGAGAAGAAAAGAGAGGCTACGTTAATGAGGACTTGGAAAAACCAGTATGGCAGCATGATCTTGTTAAAGATCCCTGAGGATCTTTAAGAAGAGGGCTGACATTAACCATCACCAAGGCAAGACATTTGAGTGATCTGGAAAGTTAAATACAAGCATCAAAACATCCACATCCTTTTACTGGGCCCATCAGAATTCTCCATCGATCATCAATTCATCATTCAATTTTTTTCTCAGATTTCACTGTCTATCTAGGTCTAATTTAAATCTGGATATTCCCAGAGGCCACTGCTTCTGTCTGGAAACTTCATAGAGAATGATGGCATCCAGGGAGTGATGAAGAATGGTGAAGAGCTGGTGAGTATCGTTCATATAGGCCTTTTATGTGATATAATTTTTCTCTTACATCCCTGACCAGTGGATCAAAAGGAGGAGCAAGTTTTTTTTTTTGTTTATTTAATTCTAAAATCCACTTTCAAACTACTTTCCTTCTTTCTTTCTTATACATCTGGACCTCAAATGTAACAATGCTATCTAATATCACTTTCTCCTTTCTATGTTTACCTGCAATTCCCCAGGTCATATTTCCTTATTTCTTGATAAAGTTAACCTGGCTTGTCATTGTCCCCAAACTACTCAATTCTTGATGAGTTAACTTAGAGTCACCATGATGTCCCCCACAGCCTCATGTGTTTTGAACATGTAATCCCCAGCTGGTGGCAATTTGGAGAGGTTGTGGAACCTTTCAGAGGTGGAGCCTTATTGGAGGAGTGGTGTCACTGAGGGCAGACGTTGAGGTTTTTTAGTCCAGCCCACTGGGTGTTCAGAGCTAGCTCATTCAGACTATTTCCTTCTTAGTGATGTGGAGATGTGACCCAGATTTCCTGCTCAGGTCTGCCATGCTTCCCCTGCCATCATGAAATTAGCACACAAGACTGTAAGCTAACATAAAGCTTTCCCATAAGATGCCTTTGATTGGGTGTTTTGTCTCGGCAACTGCTATAGTCACTCTTCTGTATTCACAGGAGATTGGCTGAATCTATACCTGCCAGTGATAACAAATTCTATAGATAATCCTTATGTAAAATTGTATAGTATTTGCACATAATGTACCTGTATCCTTCTGTATACTATAGATCATTTTGGGATTATTTCATCTAATGAAAGTGATGTATAATTGTTTCATTCCATTATTTTGAGAAAAATTACTAGAAAAAGATCTGTATCTGTTCAGCACAGATAATTTTTTTTCCAAATATTTTCAATCCACAATTAATTTTGGATTCACAGATGGAGGGTGGGGCCTACTGATCACTGACGTCTAGAAAGGGTCATCTGTGCACATAGATGACCTTTTCCACACTTTAGCCACACCATCCTTCAAAATCCTCCAGTGATCTCACCTTCTAATCCATTACAGTCTTTTATTTCATACTCTGCCATAAAGGTTTTCATTACTAGCAGTAGTACCCCACTTCTCAGTATCAAGTGTCATGTATTCCATTCTCTCTGACTACTCCATTAAAAAAAATATTTATTTAGTAAGTAAACACATGCTAGGGCCTCCTGCACCACAAACAAACTCCAGATGCATGTGCCACTTTTTGCATCTGGCTTCCCATAGGCACTGTTTTGTTTTTGTTTTTTTTCAAACAAGTGCCTTTAACCACTTAACCATCTCTCCAGCTCTGACTGCCCCTTTTTCATGTTCAAGATCCTTTTTCTATACCTAACACCCATTTGATCCCTCTGGGAACTCTAACCAATTGATCTTCCTGGCTTCCTATCATTTGTTATGCTCTGGATGTCCTTAAGTCCTCTTTACCAAGTTCAGATCACCACAGCCATCTCCATGCATTTTCTGTTTCCTCTTTCTAGCTTTGCCTGGTGAAATTCTGCCTCTCATCTGACTCTATCCACCCACTTCCATAGCTGAACAAGATTAAAGAAAAGTACATAATCATGGTAGTTAGTCTGACTTTAAGTTCATGGTTATGAATCTCATTCAGCCCATAGAGTGGGGTAGGATACATTTTCCCTGTTTGCACCATCACCTCTCTTTTTCCTTGGCTCCATACTCATTCTTAGTGATGGTTTTGCTTCCCCACATTAAAGGTAAAACTGACACAGGAGGAAAATCACTTCTCAGATAGACCTCCATTATACCTGCTAAAATCTACATGTACTTCCCACCTGTTCCCTGTCTTGACACATTCTACCCACAACCCTGGTGTGCAGGACTCTCATCCTCTCACTGATACCACAGCACAAATTCTCCCCCCTCCCAAACATCACAGCTGGTACTTTGAAAAGAAATTCTCTCATAGCCTCACTTCTCCTCCAGCTGCTCCCTGGTTCCTTACTCTGTTTCATAAAAAATAAAATAAAATAAAATAAAAACTGCTCAAAACAGATACCTATTCCATTGTATCTAATCTCCATCCTGTCCTCCTTGAAACTCACGCCAGTCAGGGTTTCATCACTACCAATTCACTGAAACTGCTCTTATCAAAATTGATACTGACTTCCTCTTTTTTTTTTCTTTTATTTTTGTATTGTCCATAAGGAGTTACATTATTTAATGGGCAAACATTAAACTGTTATCCCCAGTTCTCCAATACCCCTCTTCCCCATCCCCACTCAGCTGGATATCCTCCTCCACGGGTCATCTGGATCAGTCCTTGGGGCAGGGGACCATGGACAGCCTAGGAGACAGCCCGGTTGGTTCTCCTGGCCCTAGTATGATGTCACCTAGGGGTGCTGACTTCCTCTTTGCTAAAGTCAAAAGCCAATTTTTGGTCCTCATTTTACCTGTCTTTCTCATTTAACCTAGATAATCACTCCCCAGTTCTCGAAAAGTTTTAAAATTTTTAAATGGTTTCCTTCATACTTGTCATCGTTCTTTCCTGGACTTCAGTGGTGGTGGTTTATGTCCCCTGTGAGCTTTACTGATTTGGAGTTGGCTGTTCTTGGCCCACAATCCTCTCCGATTTTTCCAACCTTCATAATTCCTCAGTTTTCACAGGAACTTGGTTCCAGGGACTATGCTCCAGTGTTACATATAAAAGAGTGAAGTATTTACTTATGATTCACACATCCTCCTTACATTTTACAATTCAAACCATCTTTATGTTCCTTAGAGCCCTATACAACGTAATGTTTTGTGAATAGTCTTGTGCTTGTTGAGAGAATAATGACAAGAATGCTTGATCTAACTGCATATTTTCCATAGTATTTTTGATCGATAGCTGACAAATACAAGGATATAAAGATTGCCAATAAGTAGGGCCAACTGTACTTTTTCTCTGGTCACCCCTTTCCATCTGATGGCTTGAAATACAATATGCATGTCAACAAATGTCAATTTTTAATCTCCTCAGACATGCTTATCTTATCACCCATACTCTCACCAGTTCCTCCTATTATCCACAGTGAAAAACGCTAATCCTGTTTCTACCTCTGTCCCCAAGGAAATTATATTGGTTTCCCCTGAAGTTTTCATCATCTCCATTGATAGTAAACTCATTTGCTTTGTCTGAAAACCTTGATGTCATCTTTATCTCCTCTTTCTCTCTTATCGCACATCTAATCCCCTGGGGGAAAAAAACTGAAGACACAACTTGAAAATCTATAAGGAACTCATTTCTGCCACTCTTAGCATCACTATTTGCATCACTCATGTAGATTGTTCTGGAGGCTTTCTCTCTGACTTCCCTCCCTGTATCCTCCCTTTGTACAATCTACTATCAAATAAACATCAAGATGGCTCTGATAGAAAATGTCAGATCCTAGCATTCTTCTGTATAAATCCCATTTCACACAGAGTGAAAGTCCTTACAGAGGAGAGGAGATCAAAGGCAGAAGACACAGGTGCCAGCTTGGTCAAGGACTGACAGAGCCCCACCATTCTCCAAAAACTGGAAGAATGAAGTCAAGGACTAGGGCCTCTAGTGACTTATGCCTGGGAGCTTCATAGAGAGATCAGAAAACAATACTACCAGATCACAGGGAGAAGATGGCGTGCAAACAGAGGTCTGGCTTCTATGAGGGCTGGGCTGGACCTATGAGGACACTGTAGAGTAGACTCAGGATTAAATTGGAGCTATTCTAAGTGACTTCTGAATTCTCTTACAATTCAAGCATCACCTCACAGGAGCATCGCCTTGTTCACTGATATTTCCTCTGTGCGTAAAACAATGTCTAGCATATAGCAAGATCTCAATAAGTATTTGTTAAATGAATACATGAATGCTTAAATGAGCCTCTCTCCAAAATAAACATATAAAACCTTTGAGTTGGAATTATGGGTTTTGATGTAGAATTCTGTAAACATTTTTAAGAGACCACAAAATGCTTCCCAGAAGCCTTGAAACTTCATATGCCCATATCTTCCTCTGAGCTCATTCAAGAAGATGCTTGTAAAACAGAGCAGATAACTCAGATTTCACAGTGAACATGTTTAGCTTTATTTTTTTGACCCTAGGCTATCTTAGAGGAAATTATCAAGAAAATGGCCAAGTCTATAGGGGTTTTCTTTATATTTTGTACAAGATGTAGCATTTTTCTTTTAAATGAGTAAGCAAGAGTTTATCATTCTGATTTTCACTTAGATTCTACCACTGTAGGTATGAATGTGGTCTTAACTTGCTCGGATCCATCCATCTCTCTCTTTCTTATTGGTCTTGGTGACATTTACCACTGATTGTAGTGAAGAGAGAGGAAAAGCAAGTCTTCTAAAACCCTGTAAGCCTAACTGGAAGTGTACCATAATAATGAAATAAGCATGTAATTGAGGCTGTTTAAGGAGGCTGCTGAAATGGGTCCTCATTGAACTTCCCCATTCATTACCTGCGTGGAAAACTTTGTTTTTTCCATTAGTGACTCCAGAAGAGCTCGCCTCCATTTTTATTGACCTCCTGCCTGGTGGGAGTGAGGAATGCCTGACCACGGGCAGGCGACGTGACCCCGGGCGGCTTGCCACACTTCGCCGTTGATGGATTTGCAAGCGCTTTTCAGCCCCATGAATAGACAAACTTAAACCTGAAATGAGAAATAGCACAATTAGACTGAATAAGTCAGGTCAGAATGGCGAAAATACAAATTTATATTCTGGCATAAATTGCAGAGAGCATAAACAACTATGTTTCAGATTCTTATGGGAGTGGGGCAGAATTATGTTTTTCACATTATTTACTTGTCCTTGCTTGATTCAACAGTGGGTATCCTTAGTGATCATGACAACATGAATAGGGATTCTGTAAGTTATCTATTAAACATCAAAATTCTTCAAAAATCCTGACAAGATATGTGTATATCTACTGTCAGGGGGCTACTGGGGTAGCTAGAATTTCAGTAAAAATCAAGGCTCAAATTCTAGGGCATTCACAGATGGGCCAGAACTGATGATGGGACTCCCATGAATACCTTTGAAAACAGAATTATGTGTACTTTCAGAATGATTTTATTTAATATAATTTCAACTATACAATAAACACCCACAGACACAATGGTTTAATGAATCTCGTGTATCCATCTCCCATCAACAAATACCAAGACCTTCCAGCCTTGTTTCATTTCTCAGTAATAAGTAGTCAGAGAAAATCCCACAGTTCATGTCCGTCTTTTAAAAATCAGTGTTGATACTCCCACAAGGACTAATACAGACAGCCCACGGAGGAGGATATACAACTGATCAGGGAGGGGGAGGGGGGGGATTGGGGAATTCGGGATAACAACGCATGGTTTGCCCACTAAATAATGTAACTCATTATGGACAATAAATATATATTAAAAAAAATCAGTGTTGATTATATTAATGTACATGAATTACATGAATATAGGTTAGGTCCACAGACACATATCAATGGCACATATAAAAGTTTGAGTTCCACAGGTATTTTTAATGAATACTCATTGATCACCATTAGAGATTACTAAGATACCAATTCATTACTCAGAAAACTGATAAAGGAAAACAACAAGCATTTATCCTGTTTTTCCTTTTCCAACCATATTTCAGATAGTTGATGAGAAAAAAGTCCTTCACTACAGAGAATTCCTGATAATAAATTCCTGATAATGCTACGCCAAAGGTACTAAGAATGACCTTAAACTGACCCAGGAGGAATTTGTAATTTGTAAATTTATCTCTAGTTTCTGTAATTTATAAATTCTTTTTTCATTTTTGCCTGTGTATGTGTGTGATGTGCATGCATGTGTGGGTACATGGTCACACATTGCCAGATGTATGTGCATATGGATACTAGATGCCAATGTTGGGTGTCTTAAAGGCTCTCCACCTTATTTTGTAAAAACAGGATCTCACACTGAACCTAGGTCCCAGTGATCAAGCTAGACTAGCTAGCTAGTTTCAAGGATGCCCTCTTTCTGCCTTCCCAGTGCTGGGATTCCAAGTGTGTATCATCACCACACCCAGCGGTTTGGGTAGGTACTCTGGATTCAAACTCGGGTCCTCATGCTAGCATGGCAAGCACTTCCACCACTGTACACACTCCGTTTATAATTCTAGGAAATCCAAGAAGTATAATTCAAATCATAATGGGTCCTAGTCAGCAGAGGAAGTGACCAATGAGTGTAACAGTAACAGACAAATAGGAACAGTGCCATCCAAACTACAATGCAGGAATTCTAGAGATGCAGTCAGATCATCCTGCTGTAGCTGTTCACTCTTTTGTCACTAAGTGCCTCATCCTAACGGTGTTTGACACAATCTATGCATTAGGACACAGCTTCCATGATGGGAAGAGAGAAGTCCCATCAGAGTTCCCCTCGGCTGCTAGGCAGGGATTTCAATATGAGCTAAACAACTGCAATCCCACGTTTCTACACATCTACTTCCTCATGAACTGCTTGCTAGCCTATATGCCCAAGGTCTGCTTTCCAAGCCCATGATACTATCTATGTTCCTGAGCATTGGTCTTGGGAAGATTCATCCAGGTTTTTCCTGCCATGCTGGGTGTTCCCTTGGCAGACAGTCTTGCAGCCTTCCTCTTGATGTACATACACCCTGCTCTGATGCCCAAGGACCTGGGCACGTGGGAGCCTTCTTCCACTCCACTCTGCTTCATAGCACCACTGTGAGTTCCACACTTCTACAAAATGGCAGACTGAATGCATACAGACTCATCAAGACCCCAGAAGAATCCAGGTAACTGTAGGTGACATTCCAGAGAATGGAAGAAAGACGTTCAGAAGCATCAGATGTTCATGCCATCACAGGCTGCACATATGAAATAGATCACTCTCCAAAATTGTCTCTGCTTTTTCCTTTTGCAGAAGATTATTGGGCAGGAGGCAGTAGGGCTGTGACTCAGCATGGCTCTCCCAGCTCTTATGTAATGTCCCTCTAAGACGCATACAACATAAATGAGAATGAAAATTATCCTATGGAAAGAAATGACACAGGTACTTAAAGCTGTTGAATCTTATGCTTTAAACATATAATAATATAGAACACAGGAAAATGTTAAAGATAAAAATGATGAATATTATCAGGGGAGGATGGACATGAGAAAGGTTATGCTTCACTAGATTTTGGAAAGAACTCCGATGTTTCAGCAAATCCATCCCAATTCTCTAGCAATCAGAGGTGTAGATAAAGAGCCTGGTTCATCAGATCTCTTCTACACAAGGGCCAAGCCCATGGGGGAGAGATGTGTAAGTGAACAGCTAATGTACAACACAGCAAATCCATCCACACATTTGAAAATGTGTAAGAGATTTGAAGATGTGTAAGAGATGAAGAAGTCTCATCTTAAAAAATGAATTCTCCCACGATAAACTGCACCATCTAATTTGGTCTTAATTACTTTTGAAAAAATGATGACATTGTTTATTAATTATCAGGCATTGTGCTAGAAATTAATCATTTTCTCATTAGTGGTTCACTACAACTATAGAAGAGAAAAAAAGATGGTATCTATACTGTGAAGAGACCTGAGGCTCAAGAAGTGGACTGTTCAAGGTTAAGGTCAAACAAAGAGTGATTCACTGGAATTTTAACTCTGCCTTTTTAATTACGTCTGTAATGTGGCAAATTAAATACCAATATAAAGATTATTTTAAGTGTGCAGTGGTCCTGGCAATTTAGAGATCTACCAGGTGGGGATGGAAAGTATGGAATGCTGATGCTCTTTGACCCAGGGTCTGAATCCTCTGCCTTTTCTGTATTTGATTCAAGATGCTATATATTCTGAGATGTCATTCATAAGAACAAGCTTGCATTTTCCCTTCCCTTGGAGGCTGTTCCAGGTCCTTGGGTCACTCTGGGCTAATTCTAGTCTTTAGTCTTTTAATGAGCTGTAGTGCCAATAACCCTTGTGTTCTTTTCCTTGTGGGCACATCACTCCACACTGCCTCTGTGGTCATACCATACCCTGATGTATTTATGCCATTTCTCTCTTAGAAGGATATATGTGATATCATTTATGGTCCATCTGGATAAAGCAGAATAATTTCTCACCTCAATCTTCTTAACTTGCTCCCATATGCAAAGGCTGTTTCCAAGTAAGGTAATATTCATTCTCTCCAAGGGTTACAACCTAGACATGGTTTTGACTTGGCCTTTGACCTCTCTCCCTATCCTTGGGGAACTCTAAGATGGTCAGCTGATCTGATGTACTCCATGTCTCCAATTGTCATTTCTGTGTGTCCAGCTCTCCACGACATTCCTCCTGCTTTTTTATCTCCTAAACTTCAGGCTTACCTTTTCCAACCTGATCTGAATTTTCTGAGTATCCTAATGAAGCCAAAGAAATTTTTATGCATTGATTTCAAAAAAAAGAAACCTGGGTGGGAGAGATTGCTCAATGGTTGGGGTGCTTGTTTGCAAAGCCTAATGACCTGGTTTCAATTTCCCAGTACCCACATAGAGCCAGGTGCACAAAGCGACACATTCATCTATAGTTGCAAGAGGCCCTTGTGCATGCATTTTCTCTCTTGTTTTCTCCCTCCCTCCCACTCTGTCTTCTTTCCTTCCTTCCTCCTTCCCTCCCTCCCTCCCCTCTCTTTGCAAATAAATAAATAATAAATAAAAACATTTTAAAAAGAAACTCAATACTCAGATTTCCTTTAAGGTCCTTATGTCTATTCTTATTCCATTTGCATTTTTGTTAGTATTCTTTATTAATATACAGTGCTTAGCTTTGGTTGAGCCTCCCCCTCCCCCACCCCCACTTTAGTCTCCCAACCCCAGCATTACCCCTTGGACTTTCAAATCACTTAAGACTGCTACCCTCCCTTCTTTCCCGCCTTCTCATGGGCTTCTTCCTCCTTTCCTGGCATCTATGCACTCTCCCCCAATAATATGCACACATAATGATTACAAGTTATATGAGAGAGCACATGTGGTATTTGTCCTTCTGAACCTCAGATACTTCACTTACTATTATCTTTCCCAGTTCCATTCCTGTTCTCAGCATATTTCATCATTTCACTTTTTTATGGCTGAACAGAATCCCATGGTCTCTAGCTTCACTTCAAGCAGTCTTTCTAAACTGTAAATTTTTCCCTACATTGCATTTCTAGGTGCTCCTTCTCTCTGGCCCACTCCCAAGGGCCATTCTTCCTGGCTGAACAACACAACACGGGTGGAGAATGCCTGTGTGGTGGTGATTTGCTTTCATCTAAATGTCACTCCTGTGATTCAGAAAGCCGTGAGCCACAGGAACATCTGTGGCTCTGACAGTGTTTCACAACCTGCAGCAGGAGCAGCTCTGTCGCATTGTCGTTTCCTAGGTAGTAGATCACTTTTCAAAACACAGAAAAACTCGGTTTTGAATGTAATCACCCATGAGCAATACAGGGGAATGACTTCTTCAAAAAAATAAAACCTCACTGCTTCACTTTCCCCAGTGACCAGAATGGAGGTAAAAATACTCTTGGTGACTCTGTGGCCTAGATTTACTTCCTACTAACTTCTCTTATTTGGCATAAAATAACACTTTGGTTTATAGCGTAAGCTGAGCTCTGGAAAGATGACTTGGCAGTTAGGTGTGCTTTCTGTGCAAGCATGAGGGCCTCAGGGCACTTGAAATCACTGGAGTTTAAATCTCCAGAACCCAGTCCTGCAAAGAAAGGGGAGCGGGAACCCAGGAATCACCCAGGCTCACAAGAAACAGCAAGAGACTCGGGCTTAAATAAGAACAGGCACAGGAGCAATGGAGGGTACCTGAGGTTCTCCTCAATCCACCACAAGCTAACGCACAAGCCCCTCCCTGTCACAAGCAAGGTGCTGGAGAGCCTCAGGGCACATGCATGTTTATACAACACACACACACAGACACACACATACACACACAGACACACATACACACATGCACACGCACACATGCACACACACACACACACACACACACACACACACACATGCACATGCACACATGCACGCAAGCACAAAACAAACCAAAAATCTGAGGCCCTCATGTCCCAGGGAGATAAAAGCTCAAACACATAGGAACACAGACTGAAAAGAAAGGGCCTCACATGATTGAGGCTTGGTCCCATTAGAAGGGTCAGGTTTAGTGTCTGATCAGTGAGGTGAGCTCAGGTAGACCAAGAGCCAACATGTTCCAAGGGGCTTTAAGCTCCATAGAGTGAACAGGTACATTCCAAAGAGTGGTCTGAGATCTAGTCTATGACGGGGCCCCTGGACACCTGAACATGGGGGCTGCTAAGTCTCCGCCTGCTTGCCCCGCCATCCTCCGCCACACCAGGTCCTTGGGCATTCCTCATTCTAGTTTCTCATTTCTTTTTCTCTCCTCATGTGTCAAGCTATTGAACATATTGGCATTAGCATGCTCCTCAAATCTGGCAGTACCAACATATCAAAACCAGGAAGAACTTATTGCCAAGATATTGTCATTTGTAATTTTGTGACAGTTTTATGTCTAAAGGCACATTAATTTGGCATTCATGCACTTTGAAAAGAGACCAAAATGCGAAGGACTGGATATAAAGTACCCAGATTTAATGCCTGGCTCAGTATCACGATGGAGAATTAACAAAATCAGAAAGAATAGATGCCTGTGTGAATGTTTAACCAGCATTATTTGCACTCCCATAAAGCACTGCTGCAGAGAGATTACTGGTGTTTTTTTCTCTTTCAAATCTACCTCTACAGTCTTTATAGCCTTTTTTGGAACTCCATTCTCTTCTGCTACTGGGGCTGAATTAAAGTCTCTTTATACTCTGCTTTAGAATTCTACTAGAAGGACTTCATTTCAGGAAATGACAGTGGCAGAGATTACTATCCTTAGCTCCTGTCTTCACTCTGACATATAGTGACTTGTACTAACAGAGGGAGAAAGTGTATTACTTCCTTCTTGATTCTGAACTTATCTATCATAACTTGCTTTGGCCAGGGGGATGCTGGAGGGCATGAGGAAAACACTGATCTAAAATGTGCCTCCAGGGTTCAGGCTTGGTTTTATCTACTTTTGCTTTCACAATGAAAACTACACATTATGGGTCTCAGCATCAAACACAAGGAATAGACTGATCTATAGCCTAGAGCCAAGCTCTACTCAACCCATCCAAGTTTGGTCAAATGCCAACATCATGTATGCCCCAGATAAAAAGGACAAAAGTGTCTGGAATTTGGGGTTGGGGTACAAACCTGAAACTTGATGAGGACAACCCTAAGAAGAACACTATATAAGTGCTAGTGCTTATAATTTGGTATATATGGTTAGTGAAAAAGTAAACACCCCCTACCTTCAAACCTCCAATTTAACATTCTACAATCAGCCCATTCATCCATTAAACACCACCCCTATACTGTGAAGCACCTTCACTATCCTAAACACAATGGCTCCTCCCTGCACTCTGTTGGCACATGTATAAACACACTGATGGTAAGGTCTATCTGTAATGCAATTGTCTGCATCTCTCTACTCTGAGCTAAGGGCTCAAACTAGGCTCACAGTAAACACATTTCTCAAGCTAGTAGTATGAATCTAAAGTGTCCATCACAAACTTATGTTCTGAACGTCAGGCTCCCAGGTTTTGCTGCTGTCTTGAAAGCTATGGAATCTTCAGCAGGTGAGCCAGGCTGGAGAAAACGAGTAGTTGGGAGCAGATCTTTGTAGGTCATGTCCGTCCCTGGTTCCAGCCTCTATTCTCTGATTCCTGTCTGTTGCCATGTAAACAAACTGCCACCTCACACTCTTGCCACCAGAGATGGAGACACTCCACCTACCTAACCCACCATAATGGACCAAAATCCTTCTGAAAGGGTGACTTGAAATAAATCCTTTCTTAGACTGTTCCTGTCAGATATTTTGGTTATGTTGACGGAGAGCAGTTCAAGTATGGAACAAAATAGGTAGCTAAAATAGGTAGCTCTTGAGGTCCTCTCAAATTCCATCTTTATTGGGCTGATTTTGGAGGCAGAGTGTCTTGTTAATCTCTGAGAGGGTAGCTGAGCCCTTGCAAGACAGGAGGAGCTGGAAGATGTGGTAAAATGAAAAAAAATTTAGTATTGCTCAGGTCTCTCTAATCTCTTTTCTATACCCCTACAAGCTCATCCATGACAAAAATTATGCATGTGAGCATTTTTTATTCATAAAGAGTAATTTAAAAAAAAATCTTTCAATCCAGATATCGGGGGCACACACCTTTAATCCCAACACTTGGGAGGCTGAGGTAGGAGAGTTGCCATGAGGTGGAGGCCAGCCTGGGGTCAGTTCCAGGTCCGTCTTGGCTGGAGTGAGACCCTGGCCTTAAAAAAAAAGCTTTCAAAATGATAAAGTATACATTCTAAGAAAACAAAATCAGTGTATAGAAGAGATCTCTGTACCTCATGCCTACTATAGAATTATTAACATTAATTATACTGTAGAATTAGCCAAAATATGGATTTAACCTAGATGTCTGTCAACAGAATGATGAATTATAAAGGTGTGGTATAAATACACAATAAAATATTATTTAATCCTTAAAAGCAAAGAAATACTGACTTGAATGAACCCCACAGACACTATGTTAAGTGACATAAACCAAGCACAGAAAGACAAACACCACATAATCTCTCTTATTATGCAGATTCTAAGTAAGTTGAGTTTATAGAGGCATGAAGGCTAATGGCAGTTACCAAAGGTTACGAAGTGATAGAGGGTTTGTGGCAATTTGGGTCAAAGTAAACAAAATTTCAGTTAGGCAGGAAGAATAAATTCTTCGGGTCCGTTTTACAACATGGTGACTCTAGTCAATGGCAATGACTTGTATTCTAGAAAATTACTACCAAAGTATTTTTAAATGTTTTCACCACAAAATAAGTAGCTGTGGATACTACATAGGCTAATTAGCTTAATTTAGCCATGTCTCAAGGTGTACATATTTAAAATATTGTTTTGTACATAATCATGACATACAATTTTTCATTGTCAGTTAAAGCTCAGTAAATAAACACAATAAAGTTTTAAAGTGATGCAAATGTCATTGGTGAATTGCAACTTATCACATCCGTCAGGGCTCAGAGAACATTGTGAAGAAATGTGACAGAATATTAGAGCTGTTCTCATTGTTGGACAGATAAGTTTCTTTTTGGAGATAGCTTGGAAAAGTCAAAACTTAAAGTGGTCAGAGCAAGAGGCTAATGAGAGCTCAGAGCTAAAAGAGAGACCTCGATCATGCCCTCCTAGGCTCAGGGGATATCGCAGAAGAGGGGCTGGAAAGAATGTACGAGGTAGAAGGTGGGGAGAGTGCTTTAGGCTGCTATTCTGCAGACATGACGTAGCCAGCAGTCATGACCTCATAGCAGTTGATGGCTGACCTCCTCTCCATAAGCCCTGCACAACATTTTAACATGAATGACAGAGGAGGGTTAAATCAAAGAAATGTTCAAACAGAAGAAAGAGAAGAGGATTGAATGGAACAGGAGTGAAGGAGGAGGGACAAAAGGTGGTAATGGGAGGGAATTATGAACAAATTATAATATGTTCATGTATGAAATTTCTCAATGAAAATAACACTGACAACACAAACATAACATAAGGAGGAACAGGAAC
>PVHP010006695.1:25028-59653 GCA_004024765.1 Zapus hudsonius
TGACATACACACACACACACACACACACACACACACACACACACACACACACACACACACACACACACACACACATATATATATATATATATATATATATATATATATATATATATATATATATATATATATATTCTTATCACAGGGACCAAGTATTTCAGGTATTTACTCGAGTAAGTTGAAAACAAGTCTACACAAAAACCTGCAAATGAATGTCTATAGAGGCTTGAGTCATAATCGCTAAGATGCAAAAGCAACCATATGTCCTTCTGTTGGTAAGTGGATAGATTATGGGAATAGACTATGGTATATCCAAACAATGGAATATTATTTAATGATAAAAGAAAATGAACTCAGAAGTGATGATAAGACATTTTGAACCCTTGAATGCATTTTTCCTAAGTAAAAAAAGAAGCCAATTGGAAAAAGCTACAAATTGTATGATTTCAACTCTATAAGATATTCTGAGAAAAGCAAAACTATGAAGACAGAAAAAATGATCAGTGGTTGCTAGGGTAGGAGAGACAAATAGGCAGAATACAACGAGTGACTAAGGCTGTGAAACTCCTCTCTGTGGTTCTACAATGGTAGAAAGAGGGCATCATAAATTTGCCAAAACCCACAGAATGTGCAACACTAAGAGTGAATCTTCATACGAACTATGGGTTTGGGTAATAAATATTCCATTCTGACATGGAAGGTAATAGCAGTGAGGAGAGATGGAGGGCAGATAATATGTGGGTACTCTGTACTTTCCACTCCGTTTTGCTGAGAACCAAATGGTGCAAGCCTTTAATCCAGCGAGGGGGAGGCAGAGGTAGGAGGATCACTGTGGTTTTGAGGCCACCCTGAGACTACATAATAAATTCCAGGTCAGCTTGGGCCAGAACAAGACCCTACCTTGAAAAACTAACTAACTAACTAACTAACTAACTAACTAACTAACTAACTAACTAAATCTATTTGTTAAATGCTGCTCAGAGTTGGTCAACTTTGAGTTGTATAACTCAATAGGAACTCTCAACACTATGTCCCTATTCTATGGTCTCTTCCTAAGCATTAACCATGCAACCTCATCGTTGGCAATTAGACAACTTAATAAAAACTGCAAAACTTTCATATGAAGTCAGAATGCTTCTCTAAGCATTAATATTATTTAATTCCAAATTACAACTAAATGTTATTTCCTTCTACTTAAAAACAGGATCATATCCTTTTAGGAAGTTATCCCAAGAAAACTATCAGGCATGCTCAGACTTAAGTAAAAAGGTGTTTTGGTTAGAATTTCTTATACTATAGGAAAGTGACAAATTTGCTTTTCATGTTTTTTCATTTTTTTATTTTTTCTTTATTAAACAGAGAGAGAGAGAGAGACAGAGAGAGAGAGAAAGAGAGAGCATCAGGGCCACCACTTTGTTGGTCTGGCTTATGTGGGTACTGGAGAATTGAACTTGGGGCCTTAGGCACTGGAGGCAAGTGCCTTAATTGCTAAGCCATCTCTCCAGCCCTGGCTTTTCATGTTGAATGGGTTACGGTGCATGGCCTGGGTTTAACTTACATTATGAGTACATCTTTTCGGTGATCTATGATTGTGTTGGATGTGAAAAAAAACTTTACATCATTTTAACAGAAAATTGTCATAGGTGATCTTTAAGGAACTGGACTAGATGGCAGTAGGCAATTATATGTACATAAATAGCAACATTTTTGGGAAGAGTACTGTTTGAGATCTTCATTGTTTTTGTTGTTTTTTTTAACTGATGCATTAAACACTTATCAAGAGCTTTCCCTGTGTCAAGCACTAAGGATTCTGAGACTAAGAGACAGTCTTGTGCTCATGCATCGCATAGTCTGACAGAGGCGTAATCCCCAGGCACTAAAGTGGCAAGAGGAAGGGCACTGAATGTCACATGGAGGTGAATGTCAATAAGTAGTGGTTTGAATATAAAATGTCTGCCATTGCCTCATGTGTTTGTGATTAAGCCTCATACTCGATCCCCAGTGGGTGGAGCCTTGCTGGAGGAGGTGTATCACTGAGAGTGACCTTGGCATTTTATAGTCCAGTACTACTTGTCAGTGCTACTGAGCATTATCCCTACTTCCTCCCTGATGATATGTGACAATGTGAGCCAGCTTACTCTTCCTGTCATGTGAACACTTACCCTGGAAACTATAAGCTGAAAATAATAATTCCCTTCCATAAGCTGCTTGTGGTCAGGTTTTTTCCCCCTCAGCAACGAGATGATAACTGGTACACAACACTTTCTGAAGTTTAAAAAAAGGTTATTTGATATCTCCTTAAGATGCCATTGAAGCATCTCTGTTTCACTTTCCTAAAATAAATTCAACTATTTAAGCATTTTCATAAGAGAATGGAATAGTCAAATATTATCATACTCCAGCTAGTCAACAAAAATAGCTAAGAAGGAACTAGCTATCCACATCACATAGTGAAACCAAAATTCTAAAAAGGTATGCAGTGCAATGCTAAATTAAGTGCAACTAACTACTTATTAAATAAAATATTGTCTTAGCAGTGAATAAAATGCTTCCAGAAATGAGATTCAAAATGGTTTCCTCCAAGGAACATGAAATGATAAATATTAACTCCCTAAAGGGATCAGAGTCTTGTATAAAATTTTGATCATTTGGGCAAGTGAATAAAATTTGGTGAAATTAACTTTTTAAAGAGTCATCCATTTCTACCAACATCAACTGAGCTTACACCCTGCTAAGCTCAGGACAGCAACAAAACAGTGGTACTGCCTACAAGAAATGAATAGTCCTGTAAAGGACACAGTTATCACAAGTAAGTTTAGGGCTGGAGGGATAGCTCTGTGGTTAAGGCACTTGCCTGCAAAGCCTGAAAGCCTGGATTCAATTTCCTAGTGCCCACTTAATGACAGATATATAAAGTGATGTGTATGTCTGGAATTTGTTTGCAGCAGTAAGAGGCCCTGGTGTGTGTGCCCATTCATTCTCATCCTCATCCTCTCTCTCTCTCTCCATACAAATAAATTAATAAATATTTTTAAAATAAAAAAGAAGTAAGTTTAATAGAAGGGAGATGGAAAAGGTTTCCCAGAAAGAGCATGAAAAGATTACATAGTCTTCAATAGGAGAGAGAGACAGGCACATTTTATGAATAAAAGGGCAAGGGGTTTGTGAGTCATGTGGCCTCTGTTGCCTTGATTTCTTCACCCAGCTGCTGAAGGCCCTATTCCCCCCCAAACTGCCATAAGTAGGTGTGTGTGGCTACATTCCAATAAAGGTTTATGTGTGAAACCAAGCTGCAGTCTTGATTTGGCCTGAAAGCCACAGTGTGCAGAGCCCCAACTAAGAGAGTTGGAGGGAAAGTTGTCAGGGATGGCTCCAGGTAGGCACTGCGGCTGAGTCTGGGATGATGGGTGAGTTTCTCAGAGGCACTGATGAAGGGAAAGAGCATTTCCCACAGTGAAGGTATGAGGATCTGAAGGACATACCACACTCATGAAAGGATGTGCATACAGTCCCATGTCTGATGAAGATGCATGACCAGTCACAGTGGCTGCTTAGACCTAAAGTCATGGCCCTAACTATTAGTTTACTTCGGTGTGGAATTATTTTAATTTTTAGCAAATTCATGAAGGGACTTAAAAAAGTTGCACCAAGTATAATGTTCATGTGAAGAAAATGGGAATTGCTGGAGTCACTTGAGCAAGGAACCAATGAGGCATTGCATCCCCTGGGCTTAATACAAGAAGAAAGCTAAACTTCTGGAATAATAGATCTCAGTAACAGCCATAAGGGTCTGGATCAGAGCAGTGATTGTGAGTCACAAAGAGATCCTAGACAGTGTGAAAGTAGACTCTCTAGAATTTGATAACTTTTTTGAAACTTAGTGGTAAACAAGAGGAAAGAATCACACTTGACTTTGGTTCTGAAGGGAGTTGCATTATTTTGCTTTCTATCATTATAACAAAGGAGTTAACAAACTTATAAAGATAAAAGGTGCTTTTTTGTAGAAATTACTTTCTCACTGCTGAGACCAACTCCTCAACCAGAAGCAACTTAGGAAAGGAAAGAGTTTATTTTGGCTAACAGTTTCAGACAGTAGAGTCCATCATGGTGGGGAAAGCATGCCAGGAGCAGGTCACCAATGTCACCTCCATCACATCCACAGGGAGGAAGTAGAGAAAGCAATGAATGTTAGCTTTCTCCTTGTGATATAGTTCAGGATCCCAGTCTGTGGGAACAGTTAGGGTGGGTCCTTCGACCTCAACTAATCTAATCTAGAAAAAGAATCTCTCACAGATAAGACCAGAGATTTATTTCCATGGTGATTCTAAATCCTATCGAGCTGTCAACCAGAGATTAGCCATTACATTTTGGCCAGAAGTACCTTAGGAAAGGAAAGAGTTGATCTCAGCTTACAGTTCTGTAAGGTAGGGTGCATCATGCAGGAAAAGCACAGCAGCAGCAGGAAACCAAGTCAGGTCCTCACATCTGTGGCGAGGAAGTAAAAGAAATAACAGCCAGTGGGAACAGACTATCAAACTTCAAGTTCCTCCCCCCATTACACACTTCCTCCAGCAAGGTTCCACCACCTAAAAGTTCCACAACCTTCATGAACAGTGGCACCCACAGCAGGTAAAGTATTCAAGCACATGGGTCTATGGGAGAGCATTTTACATTTAAACCAGCATACAAAATAATAGGTTTCAGTACAGCATTTTCATATACGTACACCATTATATGATTTGTGTCCACCCCACTGTCCTCACATTTCTTATCTTCCTCTTTCTGTCTCCTTTCCTCTCCCCAAAATAGTCTCCCCTTCTACTTTTATATCTTTAAATTCTTAAAAGGTTCCACTACTTCCCAAATGCACCATCTTGGGGAACCAGGCCTTTAACACATGAGCCTTTGTGAGACATTAAAGATCCAAATTATAATAGTAGTAATAAAACCAACAAGATAGATGGGACAGTTTTATAATAAATATGCTAAGTTCAGCTAGAATATGCTGGGTCTGACGCTTCCCTAATAACCAAGTAAAAAAAAAAGTTTGCCAAGTGCAGCCATCAATAGAGTCAGGAAGCTTAATACTGATGTTTTGAGAGAAGCCAGAATTTCTGGAGAAGACATGAAATCAAAGATAAGATCTAGAGGCAAAGAGAAGAAGAAGAATCAAAGTAACAGCACTTGTTGAGGATTTGCTATGTGGTCAGCGTTGTTCTAAGAGTGATAAACACATTAACCCAACTAAGCATCATATAAGTCCTATATGGTTCATGCATGTTCTTCAGCTTGTTCACAGAGAGGAAACTGAGGCATGGACATGGTGAATGATTTCCCAAAGATCACACCTAAGTGGCCCAGCCTGCTTTGAACCCAGATATCCTGGACTTCTGTATTGCTCTTATTAGTAAGAGAAGGGAGTATATGAGATGGTCTAAAGCAATATCAAAGCAGAAGTTGAGAACTGAGATGAGGAAGGAAGAAGGTTTAAGTAGACTAAGGCAGAGATATAGCTCAGAACACAAAAGACTAAAGAGTGAAAATGGAAATCACTTCATATGATAAACAGAGGAGTGGCTCTTCAAGCATGCCCATGTCCTTGTCCTGGGAACATCTGAATATCACCTTGAATGACAAGGGACTTTGCAGGTCTTGTTAAAGACTTTGAAATGAAGCTATTACCCTGGGATATGGGGAAGAGGGCAATGTAATCATATGCAACCTTAGAGTGAAAGATCAAGTTCCAAGGCTGGGTCAGGGAGAGATGCATGTGACTGGCTTCAAAAAGGGAAGAAGAGAGCTGGGAATGGTGGTACACACCTTTAATCCCAGCAGCACTCAGGAGGAAGAGGCAGAGGTAAGAGGATTGCTGTGAATTCAAGGCCACCTTGAGACTACATAGTGAATTCCAGGTCAGCCTGGGCTAGAATGAGACCCTACCTCAAAAGACAACCAAAAAATAAAAGAAAAAAAAAGAAAAAGAAGTGGTCATGAATGGAAGACTGTGACAGTTCTCAAGCTGAAGAAGGTGACATCATAGATTGTCCCTATAGCTGGAGAGGCATTCTGCTAGCACTTGATTTTCCTTCAAGGAGACCTGTGCTTCACTTCCAATTACCGAACTGCATGACAAAAATGTGACGTTTTAAGCTACTCAGTGGCTGCACAATGGAGCAATGAAAAATAAATGCAAGTCCCCATGTCTCCCTAAATTGATAAATATTCTTTTTTTATTGTCCATAATGAGTTACAACATTTAGTGGGCAAACAATGAGTTGTTATCCCCAATTCCCCGCTGCCCTCCCCTCCCCACTCGGCTGGATAACCTCCTCCATGGGTTGTCTGGATCAGTCCTTGTGACAGGGGCCCATGGATAGCCTAATATTCAGCCAGGTTCTCCTGTCCATGCCTCTGGATAATCTCCCCCACCTTAAAATGATCCCAATCCCATAGTACAACAGTTTGACCCGGGTCAGGACCATGGACAGTAGATTTCCCCACTCAGCCCAGCCTCCTGGGCATCCCAAGAAGTAGTGGGATGACAGTCTGCCAAGGAGAGAGATGATGAAGTTGGCTCCGTGAACTCCCTTAATCAATTTTTAATTTACTTAACTGACCATAAAATAAATGTTCATTCACAGAAGTCCAAAGATTTATCAAAACAAACTCCAGAATACAAGCTACAAACTACAGAATACAATTCCTGATTATAGCTCTATGCTCATAATATACGTTTTTAGCCATATAATGTACCTCTGTGCACACTTGGATTGACATAAGTTTGAAAAACGAGGATAAAATAATATTAGGTTACATGGAATTTAAATTGTAAAACATAAGTTAAACTTATAATTAACTCATAGGAACAATGTATAATATTTATGTGATTTGAGTTGTAAAGTTGATCTTGACTAGCTTATACTAATATAATTAAATTTCTGATAAAATTAATAATGAATGAAAATCCTTCAGGAAGATAACTGTTATATTTTGAAGCTCATTTGCAAAGCCTTATATTATTCTTTTAAATTGCATTCCATTTTCCTTAAACGTTTATCTAATTTACCCCCTACTTATTTAGCAAATCATTTGAGATAGCATATATTCATACATTTTCACTCTATATGAGCTTTTAAAAACTTGTTTTATCATCACTGTCACAGAGTGTTGAAAGCCTGTCTCTAAACTTGAATTTTAATATATTTATGAGTCATACTAAATAAGAAACACTTTCATAGCAATGTAAACAATGTAAGCTTCAGCTAACCCAAGTTCACAAGTACCTCATCCTCAAATGTGATCACGTGTTGCACCCCAGCCTAGCTGAGTAACCTTGAACTAAGTTTTAGTAACCTTGAACTAAGTTTTAGAAAGAAGCTGGGTGTGGGGGCACAAACCTTTAATCCTAGCACACCTGTGTCCCCCAAGGCAAAGGTGATAGAAGTGCTAATAAGCTTTGCTGGATGAGTTCCCTTGGTTGTGTTCCTGTTTCCTGAGTCCCCTTGTGAAAGAGTTAAGGCACTACAATGCATCCTTGGGTTGTATATAAGGTTGGATACTGGAATAAAGTTTTGAGATCTGCTTGGACACTTCTCCCAGCCGCGAGTGTGCGAGGCTCCGGCTGCGCATTCATCTTTCCCCAGTGGGGTCTGTCTCCTGCTGGCCAGTGAGACAGGCTCAACCACAAGGGACCAGGGATCCTCTGTGATTACCTCTCTCCCTCAGTACCCAACATCTGGTGGCCCGAACATGGACATGAAGACTGGTAAGAGACCCCCTCTGTGTACTCTGTTCCCTCTTCTTCTCCCCTCCCCCACTGGTGGATGGCTGATGGTTTCTGGCTCTCTGTTGGAACCCCGACAGCCGGGCAGGGTGTGGATGGATAGCCTTCTCCCCCCCCCCACTGCTCTGTGGCTTCCTGGAGCCACCTGCACTCCAGGCTCCCTGGCTTTGTGCCTGGATTCCAGCTGCCAGAGCTGAAGGTGTCCCACCCCAAATTGCTCCTCTGTGCTCTGCTCTTTGAATCTCACTGCTTATCCCAGTCCTATACTTGTCTGTTTTGTCAATCTGAGATTCCAGGGGAGTCCTCTGCTCATTGGGGAGAATCGGAAATCAAGGTGAATGAGATCCTTTGGCCAACAGAACAGAACGCAACAGAAGTCGGGACCCAGCGCTCAGGGTGCTGTGCTTATGTCAGGAGGTCGGGCTTGGAGGTCTGGGATACAGACCACAGTCATATAAATATTTAGGTTTACTTGAGCTTTCTTAAGTATAATTCAATAGACTTAATTAAAATTAATTTATAAGGTTTTTTTCTGTATATACAGATGTAAAAGTGAGTTAAGCCTCATGGCGCATGCAATGCCTCTCATACTTATGGATTTGATACAAGAAAGTCTCAGGTTCGGGTTATAATATGTCTGCTATTTCTCTAAATATATATGCCACAGTATGGATGTTTTTCAGCCAGTCTAAAATGCAGGTTTCCACCTTGTCAGAAATCCAGGTGCAGGCCCCCTGGGGCCGAATAACAATGGTCACTCAGGGCTAACCCCAGGGAGTACATCCTTTTGTTTGTAGGAGACCAGCAGCTCGAGAAATTGATTTTTGCCTTTATGATTTTGAGTTTTACCTCTCTCTTGGTTATTGGTCTTTGTTGCCTATGGACTAAGGAATCCGATACGGCCATGAGGCCTTTCCCCAAGAGATGGCTGAGACCCCATGGGACTTTAAGGGAAGGCCCTTGCAGGCTGAATTCAATTGATTTGGTTTCTGGTCAATTTGTGATTGATTTGATTTATGGTCAATTTATAATTAATTTGGTTTATGGTCAATTTATAAAGCTATTTTCCTCTATAAAAGCCTTGTAATACATGTGATAACTTCACAGAGCTGAAGCAGGATGATGGCATATATTATTTTTTCAGTCTACCTCAATCAGCTTTAAAAATCCTATCAATGTTGATTTGTCAGAGATATTCAAAGCTATCAAGGTAGCAAAATTGTTCCAGGTATAATAAAGGTAAAAGTTATATCAGGGACCATTATGTTTTGCCTATACTTAATATATATATATATATATATATATATATATATATATATATATATATATATTATAGAACATATTAATAGCTTATTTATAAGAGGTATCTTGCACCAATAGATTATAAAATCTATGGTTATATCTATACATAGATACTGTCTTTCTAGACTGTTCTTGATCTGGTGACTTCCAGGTTAGATCTCTATATTTGGACTTATTGCTAAAAATGCTTCCAAAACTATATTTTGTTTATAATAAGAATCATGAGATTGTGCTGTTATTAAGATAAAATGCTGTACATATCTCTTCTTAATAACTCTATTAATATATGTCTTATGCTTTGCAAGCCATACAGGAACCATCTCAGACCACATCAGAGGCTACAATGCCATTCAATAAACAATTCTGGGGATGGATCTGAGTTTCCATGGTGGACAGCAACCTGACGGTGAACTGAACACCCTATGTGAAATACTCCCCACTTCTGGGGGAGTCACCCTACCTCCTGCTGTGACGGTGAGATGTCTGTAGGGACCACCCCTCCCCTTCCAGCCCCTCCCCTTGAATGGGAGGTGTTTAGTTAGAGCTACAACCTAGGTGCTAAAACTGATTGGTCAAATATAAACCAATCAGCTGTCCCTCTAACTCACCGGGGAAGGACTTAAAACTAACTTCCCTAGAGGAAGTAGGCCCATCTTCCCCCACATGGCAATGGAGTAGAAGGACTGCTGACCCAGGCCTCAGTGAGGTAAGGCCTGTACCCCTACCCCAGCTGATGGCTGGGGTAGGGGGGCAGGCTCCAGACCTTTTCTCTCATGAACCTCTCTTTCTCATAAAGGGAGCTTTCTGTTATCTTTTCTTGGGCTGTTTATCTAACTAAATAGTATAAGCTCTGTGAACTCTCTGACATGTGTTTTCCCCACACTGGTGGCAGGAAAACTCTATGACTTCCCACATCCAATTTCCCCATCCAACGCCCCTTTTCCTAATCTACTAAATTAGAATAAATATATAATTAAAATTTAATTCTATCCCTGTGTACAATTCTTTGGCAATAGAAGACAAGAACTCGGAGTAGGAGGAGGGGGAAGGGAGGATTCCAAAAACTCTCTCTCTCTCCCCACATTGCTTACAAATATTAATTATCAGCAACCCGTATCACTGCCTCACAATGTGATACAGGACAAAATATTGGCAATGTATGATATGGCTATTGGACCTCTAGATCATGGGTCTTAGCTAGGGATCCCTCCCCTCTCTAAGGGATACCCCCAGTTGCCTTAACTTCATGTCCTATTCAACAGGAAAAAGACAAGAGAGATTTCTTCATCCCCATCTCCAAACAGCAATTGGGGTGTCCTCAAGAGAGGGGAAAATTATGTAAGTTTAGGAGTGAGACCCCACACAAGGTTGCCAAGGACCTGGGAGAGGATTTGGCTGTGTCTTCCCCATTGGGGAGACCTGCCCCACATGAGTAACCACTCGCGGATGATACCCGCAAAGCAAGACCCTTGTGCTTCCTTACAGGAATGTGAGGACCCTTGAGGATGCAACCTGCCTCCCATGTCTTCTAAAGGTCCAGAGTGCAGCCATCTTTACAACCGACAGGACTTGAAGCAGCCGCTCCCAAATCTATGCAGCCAGAAGGACGCCCTGCCCCCACAGAAGCCACTACTGCAGCTGAATGGCACCTTGCCCCCGCAGGCCATCGCCCCCACTCTGCTGAGAAGGACAAGAAGCAGCTACCCTGGCCTTTGCCCTAAGACTTGGTATTGCTGGAGTAGAGCCGGACTTTACATCTATAACAGTCTAATCAAAACTCCCTTCAAGCGGCTGTTAAAATCTTTGTCTGGAGTGGTCCTCCAAAATAGACAAGGACTAAATGTGTTATGTCATTTCTTAGGGGTGAAAAAGTATTATACTATGTTTTATGTTATTTCTTAGAGAAGGGGGGACTAAAGAAATATTGTGCTTTTGTATTATGCTTTTGTTAATCATACAGGAGTTAATATAGATTCCCTTAAAAAGTTCAAACAGACAATTAAGCCGACAAAAGGGGCTCAGAGTGCAGGATAAAACCTCCTCAATCTTGGTTCATACAGTCTCCATTGCTAAGCTAATTGCTTTAAGTCAGTGAGATACAGCTCATGGCTTTGAGGGTCCAAATATTGTCTCCCCCAACAGTAATTTTCTCTTAGGATATGAGGGGCTCACTTTGGAGGCTCACTCCTTGTTCTGGGGTTTGAGGGGTTCTGTTTGGAGCTAAACTCCCCCCACAATTATGACAAGTATGAGGTGGTCCCAGGGTGTATGGCCAAACTCTGCTGCATACAAACAAAAAAGGGTGAGATGTTGCACCCCAGCCTAGCTGAGTAAACTTGAACTAAGTTTTAGTAACCTTGAACTAAGTTTTAGAAAGAAGTCGGGCATGGGGGCACACACCTTTAATCCTAGCACACCTGTGTCCCCTGAGGCAAAGGTGATAGAAGTGCTAATAAGCTTTGCTGGCTGAGTTCCCTTGGCTGTGTTCCTGTTTCCTGAGCCCCCTTGTGAAAGAGTTAAGGCAATAGAATGCATCCTTGGGTTGTATATAAGGTTGGATACTGGAATAAAGTTTTGAGATCTGCTCGGACACTTCTCCCAGCTACGAGTGTATGTGGGGCTCCAGCTGTGCATTCACGTTTCCTCATGGGGCCTGTCTCCTGCTGGCCAGTGAGACAGGCTTAACCACAGGGGACTAGGGATCCGTGACTGACTCTCTCTCCTCCTGTACCCAACAATCATGTTTCCTATGAAACATGATGGGGAAAGCAAGCATGGAATTGTATTATATTCACTTAATTAATTCGTGGTCACTCCAAATAACCACCAATCCCAAAGTTCATTGGCACTAAAATAGGCTTTTTCTCCTAGGTTAGGGGTTCATGAGCAATATGGGTCTTAGGAGTACTTTTACCTGTTTTGTTTTTACTTTGTTTCAGGTACTAACAGGGTAGGGCATAAGCAGAATTTCAGTAGGGCATCAAGAGGCTCCCCAGGTCTAGTGAGTAGAGCTGTAATGATTTTATGACATGAGCAGTTGAGGCTCAACTGTGTACTGGTGATAATAGGTTATATGAGGTATCATGGACTATTCAAGAGTTTAAGTCCCAGTTCTGCTACCAGCTATGTGCTTCCAAGTAACCTCCAGAGGATTCAATTTCCTTATCTGTAAAGTGGAAATAATAGTACCTTTGTACAGAATAATGCAGCTCTGTTTCTATAGCATGCACTATAAGATGGTGGCTATTCACAATTATATATAGTGACAATGTGGGACTTCATCATTTTATCTTTAACTTTAGAAGTAAAAATCTACAACATATTTTCAGCATTGCAAAAAATAATTGCAATTAAGAACGGACTTTATAGCCAGACTCTCTGTGTTAACTAGCTCTGGGACTTTGAACCAGGTACATTTAGGCCTCAGTTTCCTTATCTGTCAAATGGAGATAAAAAGAGGGTCTACATCATTAAAATATTATAAGAATAGTATGATTCCTATACTTTAAATGGCCTTTTTCTTTAGAAAACACTCAATAAATATCAGCCATTTCATTTATAGTATTACTACTACTAAAATAGGACTTGAAAATTGAATTTTTATCTTCTCCAAAATGTTCACAGGCCACTATTTTTGTTATGATTATTATTTTGTGAAGTTCTTTAGGATATTCCTCCTAATAATCTTTCCAACATCATCATCTATTTTCAGTTCTGTTTATAATCCCTTCTCATCTGCCCACTGCTTTCTCTATTAATCCTAAACCACCCCAGAGTGTGTGTGGGGCTATGTCACAATCCCTTAAGTGTGTGTGGGTGTGTACTGTGTCTCTAGCTCTTTTGTTCTGGTTCACTTGGACACATTCCTTTCCTCCTTCAAGAGAGACCCCTGCTGTCACGTCACATTCTGGAAGCTCCAGCACTGTGGAGCCATCGCCAGTCCCAAGTACCTTTCCAAAGACCTGTAGGCTCTCCCCATCCTACTTAGATGAAATTTTACAGAATCCCATTACTTTGCAATTGCCTATATAAAAGCACCACAAATGAGCTGTGTTACTTCATCAGTGCATCCCTTTCAATAAATTGCAGCAGAAGGATAAAACAGAAAGGAGATGGAAAGAGTTAAAAATTGTTAGATAGGGCTGGAGAGATTGCTCAGCGGTTAGGGCACTTGCCTCCAGTGCCTAAGGCCCTAGGTTCGGTTCCCCAGTACCACATAGGCTGGACCCGCAAGGTGGTGGCCCTGGTGCTCTCTCTCCCTCCCTCCCTCCCTCTCTCTCTCTCTCTCTCTCTCTCTCTCTCTCTCTCTCTCTCTCTCTCTCTCTCTCTCTCTGTATCTCTCTGCTTTCAGGTGAATAGATAAAATATTGAAAAAAATTGTTGAACAACTACTATTTGCTTGAGACGGCTAATATCAAATAAACTGGAAATAATCTCTGCTTTCATTTTTAGTGGTTTGCAAAATGTCTCTATCCACCCCCCCAAAAAAAAATGAATAGGATGCTCAACTTTGAATTCATTAAACATTTAAACGTGCCTAGCACTGTGCTGGATGCTAAAATATATGCAAGCACAAAAGAGCTACCTTTCCCGAGGGATTCCTGATCTCAGAGGGACCAGGAGGTGACTCTCAAATGCTAATCCACTCTCTGATCCCCACACAACTCCAGGGCCCACAGCTATGCAAACTCATCCACTGGTAGAGGCTGAATTTCTTGCTTCTTTACCTGCAACATGATTTCCACGTAGAGGAGAATTATGTAAAATAAAAGGCTAAATTGTGAGCATAACGGTGCATCCATTATTCACATGAATGCTTTCTGATATCTGACTTCACTGACAGAAATTTTAATAGCAGTAGAATGAAAAGTGAGATTTATAATATCCAACTCAAATTTAGAAACCAAGTGTAGCAGTTACCCTCTTTTTGCTGAGATAAAACACCCAACCAGAAGCAGCTTGTGGAAGGAAAGGGTTTATTTCAGCTTACAGTTTTAAGGAAAAGTTTCATCGTGCCAAGAAAGCATGGCATGAGCTAAACATCACATCTTCATAGCATTAAGAGGAAGGAGCCTAGTACTAGGCTTGGAGCTGGGCTATGTTACCACAAATCCTGCCCCTTGTGACACACCTTCTCCAGCAAGGCTCCACCTTCTAAAGGCCCAACTCTCCCAAATGATCACAATCTAAGGACCAAGTATTCAAAACACATGAGCCTATGGAGGAAATTTCATTGAAACCACCATTACAAGCTACTTTTCCCTAACACTCATTGACTTAACAAGCTTTCCAGTTATCACCATCCTGACCCAGGAATGAAAGACAAAAGTCCTTTCCCCCAAGAGTAAAGGATACAACCTTTTTGTGTCACCTTCCTAGGCTAGCTTGATGGAGACACACTAACTCATTGACCATAAGTAGACCTTTCAATGTCTGCAGGCTCAAAAAAAAAAAAAATGGAAGCCCTGCATCACTGAGATTGTAAAACTTAAGATGTATCAATTAGTTGGCTATGTTTTTAAAAGTCTCATTGCCCAATGAAAGCAAATAACAGGAATAACAGATGTTCCTTTCATAGAAAAGTAAAATATCATAAAATTCAAAAAAAATATCCAGCATCTGGACAATAATACTCCCTAGGGAGACAATGCCAGCATGCCCAACAATCACACTAGCTTCTTTCAATCCCATTGCTTTAGGAAAAAGTCAGGGTTTTGCTTTTGGGTTTTTTTTATGGAAAAAGGCAGAATTAATTCACCATGAGTCTCGTGTTGGCTCTAAGTTACTGAGATTCTAATTCAGCTTTATTGAAAATAATTTTCAGTGGTATTCCAGAAACCAGCATAAACTTCTCACAACATATTGATGTCCTCACCAAGAAATGTTGGCACTCAGCAAAATTACATGGAGAAGACAAAAAGCATTGCTACCTACTAAGGATCTATGCTGAATAGAACGCAATACCAAGCATAGGTTATCTCACTGGATCCACTGGATTATATTTCCTGGGCTGACAAGACAGTCAGATTTATCACTAATCCCTTTGCACTGTCCATAATGCTTGGCATATCCTCCCTGGCCTATTAAAGTGGAATGGATTCTCACAACAGTGTTGCAAGTCACACCTAGCCACTAGGAAAGACAGGTGGTACTCAAAACTCAGTCATACATTTTCCAGTTCAGCAACACTCTTGCTTTGTGATTCCCAAAGCTAATTTAGAATCTAGCTGAGAAACATAGCTTTTTAGAGTAATTCTAGAAAACTAAGGTTGAAACCCAAACGACAGTGTTACTCACCTGCTCACACCAGAAGCAGGGAGATAAGCTTACAGAATTTATGTGGATTCATTCTGGAAGCAAGAACAACTCTGAAATTGATAGAGTACTCATAAGCATGGAGTCTAACTTCAGAGAAGATTTAAGTCTAAATTCTGCCAATTACTTGTAAGTAACTTATGTCTCTGAGCCCCATTCTCTTCATCATTAATACATGGACCATATTAGAAGCAGTCAGGTTGAAACCCATCTATCCTTTCCCTCTATAGTGACACCAATCTGGTGAAAGAATGCAGAATGTGGGGAAGAAGCTGACTTAGCAGTGTTGACTATAAGTGGGTGACCAAAAAAATCTTAAGAGGAAATGGCACAGAATTGACCTTTTCAAGTTCTGTAACTTCCCTGCCTCTGAAGCAACTCTTACCAATTCATAACACCTCCATCACATCAGCCGCTGGCCTCACCTCAGAGTCCATTAAGGGAAAGGGTCATTCTACCAGAAACAATTCTAAGTAACCAATCTACTTAAACCCATACACTCTACATTTTTAAAATTTAAGGTATAATTGACAAAAATTGGATATATTTATAACGTACAGCGTCATGTTTCGAGATACGCATACCTTGAGTGATGATTAAATCAAGCATGTCTATTAGCTCACTGACTTCCTATTTTTAAGACCCCATGTATATGGTGAGAACATCTAAAACCTATTCAAAACAATTCACACACACAGTCACTAATACAGCTAATAGGCTGCAAACTACATTTCTGGAACTTATTCCTTTTGTCTAACTGAAGCTTTGCAACCTACATTTACCATCTCCCCATTCTTTGCCTCTGCCTACTAGTCCCTGTAATGACCATTCTATTCTCTCTACTTCTATAAGTTCAATTATTTTTAGAATCACATTTAAGTGAGTTAATGTGCTATTTGCATTTATATATCTGATTTATTTCACTTAGCATAATGTCCTTCATGTTCACCCATTTTATAAACAATAAAAATCCCTTCTAATTTAGGTGCTGAGTAGCCAAAGTGATCTTGAGCAAAAGAAATCTCTCTTCTGGAAACATCACACTCTCTGATTATACTACAAAGCCTAAATACTCAGTGTGGTAATGGCATAAAAACAAGCATATCAATGAAATACAATAGAGACCAAAAATAAGCATATGTCCTTATGGCTAACTTGACTTTAGACAAAAGTTTCAAGAACACACATTGGGGAGAGCTTTGTGTCTTCATTAAGTGGTGCTGAGATCTCTGTCTTTTAGGCTTGTGGGATGAATGCACACATCTATTCCAACAGCCAACCCCTCCACTTGTCCTTACATTCCTGACATCTCACCTACTCAAAGTCACTTACCCAGAAATTCTTCCCTTTCCCTTATACATCATTCTTGGTTTCTACCCCTACTGAATTACCTATGTTGAGCACACAGCACCTTTATTTTTTCTAGTCTTTCAAAAATATTTCTTGACCCAGGATCCCCTTGGATCATGCCATCTCCCTGCCCCTTGTCCACAACAAAGCTGTGGCTCTCCTCTGCTCCAATTCCTCTCTCATAGCTCTTATCGATATCACCTAGGAATTTTCTGCCTTCACGCTGTCCCTTATCCCTCAAACTATCTTTCTTGAAAGCTTTCCTTGCCTTTGCCTTTAAGACCAAACACTCTTGGTTTTCTGTTTCATAAAGAATTCTTCCCAAGATCAGCTACATAATTTTTAGGACCTGGTAAAATATGAACCCTTATTAAAATTGCTTAGAATTTCAAGACATACTAACAGGCCATTAGACCAAGCATGGGAACCTTTTATGTGTAGGACTCCTGTGCCATTACATAGGTTGTCAACCCAGAAAGCCAACTCTGATCCCTGTTCATCTAAGGGTACATTTCAAAGGAGAGCGAGCCCCACAAAGTACTGTCTTAACAATCATAGCCCAAAAGATTTCAGAAGGTGCCCTGAAAGCATTCAATCCAGTAGTAAATTGCTGTGTATGACCTCATTTAAGGTTCAGGTAAAGAGTGATGTTGGAGGGGTGTCTTTTAGCTGACTGGCATCCAGTAGACTCCCAGTAAGTAAGTTGTAAGCCTAGGAAGGGATGGAGGGAAGAAAAGACCCTAGGTTTAGGAATATTCTTTATCTCCTATGGGATTCTCAAGGAAACATTTGGATTATAATATGGCAGTTGCTTTCAATGACTTGTAGAAATTACATAACTAAGTAAATTTTAGATGGCCAACATATCCCACTTTTTACAAATTATAGCTGCTTGAATATAAATTAAAGTGCAAATGGGGTCATTTTTGTAGTTTTTTTCCTTCCAATGTACAAATTAACAAGGCTTTTGCTGAAATGTTAGTTTATCAAAGCTAAGCTGGACTTACATTTATTTTTAATAACTTATTTTTAAATACTTGCTCAGCTGAAAATATGTGTTAATCCTGTAGGTCGGCATCATAATATCAGCATCATAAAAAGAAATGCAAATGGCAGCCTGGACACACAAACCATGCTTCTGTCCATACCAGTTTACCAGGGCTCTTTAGAAAACAGCTAAGTTTGAGAGCACACACTCATGCTAGCTGGAGACTGTCGGGCATTCTTCAGATCCCTGCCCTACCCAGTCTCCTGCCTCTGCCTGTGACAACATCTGTAACTTTGTGATGCAATCATTTGCTTTTATATCTGTCTTCCTAGAAGAAGGGAAAGATAGAGAGAAGGGAAAGTCAGAAAAAATCATTTTAGATTGTCAAAGCTAAGTCAAAGCCTAGCACTGAGTAAATTCTCAATATATGCTCAATATTGTTCAAGCATTTTCAATGTTTTATGGAAAATATTGAAAAAGTCAAAACAGTGACCATCAAGCTACAAAGACTAGAAAACAGTATTATCAACCCTTTATAAATTCAGTAATTTGATTTATTAAAACAATCACATATAAATGAAAGGCAAGTGTTGCAGTTACCTTCTCATTGCTGGTAAAAACACCTAGCCTAAAGTAGTTTATGGGGGGAAAGGCTTTATGTCAGCTTACAGTCTGGATGAGAAAGGCCCAACAACTTTTCCAAATTGCCACTAATTGGGTACAAAGTGTTCACAACACATAATACATAATGTCCCTATGGAGACATTTAATTCAAAGCATCACAGCATGTCAGCTAAATCTACAGCCCAAAATTTACTCAACTGAACACCACACACTAAATAGTCTTTTGTTGTAAATAATAGTTATGACACCCCAAAATTCATATATTGAAAATGTAATCCCCAATATCATAAAATTAGGAAGCAAGGCCTTTGGAAGTTACTAGTCCAGGAAAGCAGAGCCACCACAAACAGGATCAGTGCCCTCATAAAAGAGTTTACAAAGAACCTACACCTGCCCCTTGTACACTGGAGGAGGATGTATCCAGAAGATGGCCATGTATGAGCCAGGAAGCAGATTCTCACCAAGTATATACCTTGTATACAGAATGATGAGTAATTAATAGTCCTTGTCCTCAGGACCCTTAGTGTTTCAGAGGAGAAAACCTGGTAAAAAGATATAGTACAAACCAGTATGGGTTCAATAGAGAGGGTATCAGGGCACACATCTGGGAATGCTAATTGCTTCTATTTGCCCAAAACATCACCGAGCTGAGAAGCTAACTTTCTAGCTCACAGTCTAAGGACACTGGTAAGTTTGGCAGGGTAAATCTCTCACTGGCAACACACTATTTATTTTTATGAGTTTGATTAAAGAAGTCACCATCCATTTTGAAACATGGCTTAGAAAGTGTCCCAGGTGCAATGGATATTGTAACACCCCTGTCTCATTTGTCCTTTCTGAACACAGGCATAATAAATGATATTCTCTCTTTGAGCAACAGTTAATCAAAGATTTAAAGTGATATTAAAAACCCAGTAACCATAAAGTGATAAATATAAATAAATGACTTGGGATAGCGCTGGTATTAAGGATTTCCAGGGGCCAGTATTTGGAGATAGTGATGTTCAGAGGTAACTGTGCCACTTAAGATGTCAATTTTGTCATTTCTGAGTAGTAGAGAGAAATGATGGATTGGTTGGGCATGGAGGTTCATGCCTACAATCCAAGCATATCAGAAGCTGAGGTAGGAGTATTGCTGTGAGTTTGAGGCCAGCCTGGCCTACAGGTTGAGTTCCAAATCAGCCTGGGCTAGAGTGAGACCTTGCAAAAAGGAAAGAAAAAAAGAATGAATGAATGAAAGAAAGAAAGAGAGAGAGAAAGAAAATAGTAATGATGTGTCAAAGCAGAAAATAATCTAATAATTCTTCAGATAAATATGGAAACATTCCAATAAAAGCTGGAAAAAATTGCTATGGAGAAGCAGGCTTCTTTAGAACCCATAAAGCTATACCCTTAATTTATGGAATTCTATATGATTGTAAATGTGTATATTTAATGACTTTTCAGGGACAAAAGAAAATTATTGCTGCATATAGAAGCCTGGATATTGATTTCGTGGACTATAAATTACCACGGCCACACTGCAAAAGTTTACTTATTATTCTGCATATAGAATAAGAGCTGAAAACATGAATTAAAATTTAAATGAAAGGAATAATCAGATAAAAGTGACCCACTAAAGGCTAAAGGATTAAAATAAATTATGCTGTGATGGTATTTAAAGGTTATAAAAATGCTGAGCCAGATCATACATATGTTAGTAACTCCAGTCCTGTAGTGAGCAGAGAATGGACAAGCACTGGGGTTCGTGAAGGTCTGGGTTCACAGAGACTCCACCTTAAGAAAGTATGAAGACAAGCAAAAGAAGTGAAAACAAAACACAATCAAGATACATTTTTTAATAGAAAGTTCTACAAGTACAAGGACAGTCATGATTCAAGGACTATGCTATACAAAGTAATGAAAACTTAAAATAAAACCTAAGTGCATTTAGGTTTTCAATAGAAACCAGTGCTGCTTAACTGAGTTCTATCACCTGTAGAATGTAAGAATAAGGAATGGGAAATACTTTGAAGACTTTTAAGAGTAAGAGTGATGGGATTCTCTGGAGTTTTAAATAGGCTACATTTAAGATGGTGTCTGCTATTTAACTATAAAATATAGCAAACACAATAAAAGTGCCAACTATCTCCCTCTACCTTAGATCTCAGCTCCTTTCCAGTCTTCTCCACAGCTATATATGCCATCAAGTCCTTAGAACTGCTCTGTCTTGTCCCTAACACAGGCTTCTGTGCCCCTCAATGAAATTGTCCTCAATTCATCCCACTCTGAACAGTTTTTTTTTCTTTTTTCAAATTACTTATTGCTTTTATATAAAATGATTGTACCCTTCCTTAGACATTCTCTGCCTGTCATGGTTTGATCCAGGTGTCCCCCAAAAATGAATGTATTCTGAATGATCCATTCCCAGCTGATGGAAGTTTGGGTATTAGAACCTCACTGGAGCTGTGTTGTTGGGGGCAGGCTTATGGGGTTATAAGCCAGCTTCCCCTTGCCAGTGTTTGGCACACCTTCCTGCTGCTGTTTGCAGTGCTGTGATGGAGGTGATGTCCCACCCTCTGCTCATGCTGTCATTTTTCCTGACAGGATGGAGTCTCCCCTCGAGGCTGTAAGCCAAATAAACCCATTCCTCCAAGAGCAGCTTTTGTTCAGGTTCTTTTGTTGCAGCAATGAAAAAAAGGTACAACAGATTTGGTACCAGGATGTGGGGTCTGTTGCTGCTAGAACCCTGATCTTAGGCTTTGGGCCTTTTGGAAGTGATCTGCAGGTAGAATGTGGAAGGATTTGAAATATTGGCCTAAGAGACACCCTTCAGTGCTATAAGTACAGCTTCATGCACCATTCTGGTCAGAGTGGAAAGACCTGAATGCATTAGAACTATGGACTGTGAGGTTTGGCTTATGAGGGTGAGAAGGAACTTTGTCAGGACTGTGCCAGAAGCAGTTTGCCTAAGAGGCTTGCTGCATTTGGACTGCCTGTGTTCTGAGAACTTGTGCAGGGTTGCTTTACATAAAGATGGACTGGTGTGAGCCGATAGAGGTGGCACAGAAAGAAAAAAAGAATCTTTGGGTCAAAATTTCTGCCCGTTCAGCTGTAATTGTTTGAAAGATGACAACAATTGAGATTGGGCCAGGTGGTCTGCATTGGGACAACAGGAAGACTGTGGACTCTTTGAAGTAAAGGGCCTGAATGCTTTGTTGCCCCCGGATTTAAAAATTGGTGGCCCACCTGATACAATGGAGTATAACAAATGCAGGAAGAGAGGGTCATTGGATTTGCAACACAGTTTTGTTTTTGAAAAATGGCCATGAGCAGTGTGAAGCAGGTGTGCTGGATTGCCTGCATGGAGACCTGATGGAACCATGGGGATGAACCATGGTTGCAGTGGAGACCCAGTGAATTCCAGGACTATGGATGGCTGCCAAGGAGAGCTCCAGAACCAGAAGAAGTTTCCCTGGACGTCGAGTAGTCAGGTTGCAGGGGCGGAATTGGATCTCCAAGAGAATTGATAATGGTTAAAATTATTGAACTTGGAGTTAAGAGATTGATGGTGCTCAGCTTGTTTTAAATCTTATATTGGTTCAATATGTTTTTGCCATGCTTCATGTTATCTTTTGCAGTGTAAATGTTCTGTGCCATTATGGGTTTGCTTTTTGGCATTATGACTCAGTTGAAAGAAAACCTGTGGGGACTTATAGAGTTGAACTGAACACATTGTATTTTACATCATGTATGATTATTAGTTTTTTGGGGCCAGGGGCAGACTGTCATGGTTTGATCCAGGTGTTCCCCCACAAACAAATGTGTTCTGAATAATTGATCTCCAGCTGATGGCAGTTTGGGTATTAGAACCTTGCTGGAGCAGTGGTGTTAGGGGTGGGCTTATGGGGGTTATAAGCCAGCTTCCCCTTGCCAGTGTTTGGCACACCTTCCTGCCACTGTTTGAAGTGCTTTGGCTGAGGTGATGTCCACCCCTCTGCTCATGCCATCATTTTCCCTGTCTTGATGGAGCTTCCTCTGGAGTCCGTAAGTCAAATAAACCCATTCCTCCCAAACAGCTTTGGTTGGTTCTTTGTTGCAGCAACTAGAGAAAGTTGACTACAACACTGCCCCACATCAATTCTGATGAGGGTCTTCAGTGTAGTTATTGGTATTCATTGTGTGGACCAAGAGGCCTCAGCCCATCTCTGCAGGGGTGGAGGAAACACTGTGCTCCAGGCTATTCCTACCCACCCTGAGGTTCTTATAATCTTTCCACCCCCTCTCCTGCAAGGTTCTCTGGGCCTTGGTGGGGACCTGATTTAGTGCTTCTTTCTCTATAGACTCTGTATCTCTGTTTTGATGACCACAGTGTGGTTGGTGTCTGTCCCATTTTCCTGGAAATGGTTTTTAGGCTAGCCATGAGAGAAGTATTCCTTTCACAGCTTCCTCTGTAATGACTTTTGGGCCCCAGGCAGATGAGGTGGTGGTAACTCATCTCATGCAGAAAGTTGTATGTTTTTTTCTATTGAGACCCCCTAAGTGGGATTGCAGGGTTGAATTGTCTGTACATTAGAGAAATGTAGGCAAAATCTCCCTGTGAAAAAGAAATGGAAGACAGACAATCCAGGGCAAGTGGTAACATTGGTTATTCCAGTTGTGACCAGAGATGAGATACCAGTGGAAGAGAAGGTACTGAGAGGTCAGTGGGCTAGGCTTTTCATTGATATGGTTGTGACAGTGATTATAAAGACTTGAAGCCTCTTGGCTTCTCACAGCCAAGAGAAAAGAAGCTGAAATCTCTAAATATACAATCAAGGGCATGCATAGACAAATAAGAGTCCATTGGTTATTTCTCCGAAGCCATCATATTTATTCCATCTTCCAGAGTCACAGGGCAAATGTGTCTGAGGATCATACCGGAATCTCACTATAAAGGCTGCAGAGTTATAGTGCCAATCACGTGATCATTTACCGAGCATCTGATATCAGTATAAGGCACTTTTGGGAAGGAGGTGTCACCCTGATAAATGGGATGGATCATTTAGATTGACATGAAGCTGAAA
Source organism: Zapus hudsonius (assembly GCA_004024765.1). Lineage (NCBI taxonomy): Eukaryota > Metazoa > Chordata > Mammalia > Rodentia > Dipodidae > Zapus > Zapus hudsonius. The sequence continues at coordinate 48,436 of PVHP010006695.1, forward strand.
ATGAATCCACAAAGTCCCCCTGCCATAAGGATGATGCAGTTTAGAAATGGCAGGACCCCCAAAAGTAAAAGTGAAGATGCCCTTCAGCCTGAAAGGGAATGTTGTAGGTACCTTCCCTTTGCTAGTAAAACACACCTGACCAAAAGCAGCTGATGAGAAGAATAGGTTTATTTTGGCTTGCAGTCTTGGATGGAATCTTCATGATGGCAGGGGAAAGCATGGCATGAGCAGAGGCTGGACATCACTTCTGCCACAGCAGGTGGAGAATGAGCCCATGTTGGGCAAGAGAGGGATGATTGTAACAGCCATATCCCCACATCCAGTAACACACCTCCTCAGCAAGTCACCACCTCTCAAACTGCCTCCATCTGGAGACCAAACATTCAAAACAAATGAGTCTATGGTGTACATCCCATACAAACCACCATATTCTGCCCTTGGCTCCCATAAATTCACAACTGTCTCAAGATGGAAAAATGCATTCATTTAAAAATCCCTATAGATTTTTGTTTTGTTTTTTATTCAATTCCAGCACTGTTCAAACATCCCCATAGTCCAAAGTCTCTTACCGGAGAGCACATAAAACTAAAACATAAGTTACATACACATAATGGCATAGATTAAATATTCAGACTGAAAAAGATGGCCTTGAACATAACAAGAAAATATTGAGCCAATGCAAGGTCTAAAACAAACAGGGCAAACATTGAATCCTGTAGCTCCATTTCTAGTATGTAGGATGTGCAACAAAGTCCTGGGATTCCAGTTCTGCCCTTCCAGCTAGGCTGCCCACAGCCCAGGGAAAAACTCACTCTGAGATAGTAGCTCTCTCTGACAGCCATCCCACAATTCTAAGGATTCCACTGTAACTCACACTCTATCCTCATCAGGTCTCCATGCAGTGACTCCAATAATCCTGCCTCACATTACACTATGGTCATTTCCAAAAAACAAACTGCATTGAAAACCAATGATCCTTTATTCCCTGCATTTGTTATACCCCCATAATACTAGGTAGGCTACCAAATTTGTTCATCCAATGGGTAATAAAGCCAACTGTGAAGAGAAAAAAAACTCCTTCAACACTCTTCCAACCAATCTCAATGGTGGTGATCTCTCAGACAACTGCACCTTAAGCAGATAGCAGTCTCCAGCTCCAAACTTTCTTTTCTTTCTGTGCCATGTCCTTTTGCTCTGTTTCACCAATACTTTGAAATGTAGCTTTGCTTACATTCTCAGGATACGGGAAGAAAGCAGCTAGCCTTTCACAAAAACTGCCTCTATTGAGTGTGGGCAAAGCTATTTTTCTCTTCAGAAGCCATTCCTGCATAATCCACAGTTCTTTCTGCATTTAGGTCTTTTAACTCTTTGACCTGCATGGTCTACCAAGCTCTGTGTAGAGCACTGCAAAACATCTCTTAGAGTCCAAAGTTTCAAATCTTTCCACATGCCTCCTGCAAATCACTTCCAAAAGATTAAAAGCCACAAGGTCAGGTTTCTCGTGGCAAGGACTCCTCTCCCCTGGTATTATCTGGTGTGGTTACCACTATAGGGAGATTTGGGTTCTACCTTGGCTTCTTCCTCCTAAAGAAGTCCTCACAGCCTCCACTGTGTGGAGGTCAAGAACATGAGGGGGGGATCTGGTTTTTTCTTATCCCTTACTTTCCTGGAAGAAAAAACTAAGAGATAGAAGTCAGAGCTGGCCTAACCAGTTTAGTCCCCAACTAGTGAACTCCTAAAAGACCCCAACCAGAGCATCTATGGGGGTTCCCATTTTCAGGTACCACTTCTTGGGCTTTTTCTCTGTCTGTCTGTCTTCCCTTCTCTTAAATCCTATAATCTCATTCTCTATAAGCTCTATTAATAAATTCTTTCCCAACTTTACCCTCAATGGTCTGTGAATTTTATTCATTGAAATTCATAAAAAAAGAACCCAGAGACCAGTGACTCAGTAAAGTTTTATGTGCCCAAGAGTGTCAAGCACCCAAACTCCTGAGTTAATACTCAACAAAGTGCATGAAAAGGCTTCATAACTCTCAAAGACACACCAAGTTTAAATTCCTATATCAAAGTCGGGCATAGTGTTGTACACCTTTAATTCCAGCACTCAGTAGACAGAGGTAGGAGGATTGCCATGAGTTTGAGGTCAGCCTAAGACTACATAGTGAATTCCAGGTTAGCCTGGGCTACAGCAAGACCCTATTCGAAAAATAAAAATAAAATAAAATTCCTATATCAAAGATAGGTATTTTCCTCCCTGCAGGTGTGAGAACCCTTTTTGTGGGTCACTGCCTTTAGGACTCACTCCTTAGTTCTCATTGCTAAGTTAGATCCCAGAACAACCCAGAGAGAGAAATAAGACAGTCTGAGTAAGAGTGGTTCAGAACCAGTCAACAATGTTGTCAGGCAGGATCCAGGTAAGCACATACAAGCGGGGGCACTGGACCAGAGGGCAAAGTATAAGTCCTGGTCAGATTGAACTCTCTGGTGGGATGCACTCACTCAAGATGAAAGTTTGAATGTCTGGCTACAGCATGAGGGAGTGACATCAGTAAGATGCCAAACTAGCCAATAAAATCAGAAACTCAAAGCCTGGACCTATGTGGCCAAATTAAACTTTCTTAGCAATTTATATAGCAGGCAGACACAAACTATGACCCATGGGCAGTCTGACCTGCCATCTGTTCTTCATATGGCCTATAATGAAGTTTATTCTTTTTGCACATAAATATTTGTATGTTGATCTTCTGTGCATACAGATGCATGTGAACACACATACACACACACAAAGACAAACATCTGTGTGTGTGTGTGTGTGTGTGTGTGTGTGTGTGTGTGTGTGTGTGTGTGTTTAGCCCAGAGGTTAACATTGGGTTCACTTCTCTCTACTATAGTTCTTTCAGACAGGGTTTCTTGCTGAGCCTAGAGTTTACTAATTTGGTTGGAGTAGCTAGCCACTGAGCCCCAGGGATTCTCTCTCTACACTTCCCATGTGCTGGGATTACAGGTACTTGCCACAATGCTAGGTACTTTACATGGGTTTCAGGGGAACTTAACTTAAGTTCTCATGCTTATGTAGAAAACACTTTACCCACTGAGCAATATTTTCATCCCTATAATTTTAAAATGTTAGTCAGGAGACGTGAGAGTTTGTGAAAGAGGGGTAAGGAATGGGGGGAAGGGATGACTTAAGCATGAAGCTAAACCAAAAATGATTTGAAATCATTAAATCCTCACTTGCATACTGTAATATACTGAGCAAGTAGTAGGTATTGTCTGGCAAGAGGGGCTATGAATAGAAGAGGAGAGAGTCTAAGCTCATGAAAAATTGATCAGTCCTGCAATTCCTGGCCCCAGTTACTGGCTCCTTCCCTCACTGAGCTGTTGACCAAAGAGACCCAAAAGGTACCAAAAACAAGACAGAATTCTGTCAAAGCTCTTGACCCCAGGCCTGAGGTAAGATCCTGTTGCTGAAGAAACCACAGAAAGCCATCTATCAGCACCGAGAGACCCAGCGAGGTTCCGAATGATAACCAGCCCCCAGATGATAGTTAGTGCAGAGCTGGAAGACACTGCATAAGCTGCCAGGGGAAGCTGGTAAACAACAGCTGGAGTAAACAGAGACCACTGACATGAAACACAGTCTGCCAACATGAGTAGGCTGACCACACTTCCTACTGGAAGAGAACAGCGAACCAAGACATGAACACTTGTGCAATGGAGGAGGCAAAGCCTGGGGGAGATAATCAATAGCTTTTAATTTGTCCAAGTAACCCACTCAGTGACAAGGAACCCTTGAGTGGAATTGGGGACTCAGGCAAAATATATTGGGAACCAAAACTTTGGTTCCCAAAGAGAAATTCACTTTACAAGTGATTTACAAAGAAGCTAATCACAATAGAATCTAGCCAATTTAGAAATGTGTATCTCAGCCTATACTGATCTCACTCTCCAATGGAGATTCTGTTTATATTTTTCAGAAGGCAGCAAGAGAGAGGTGGTCTTTCCAACCCAACGAACGAGCCACAGACTGATAGCTGACATACTGGCAAGAGATGAGCCACCCCAAACCTACTGCGGAGGATCCATATGGAACCCCACAGAGAGTGGTGGGATAAGCAAGAAACTGATAACCATAGCCAATCAGTCAACCCAGGACAAGACAGCAAGACAGACACCAGTGATTTTCAATACAACCTAAAACAGAAGTACTGAGGCCCCTAAGACCTCAACAATAAAGCAGCCTTAATTCTCACCCACCATGCCTCAGGGAACTGAGCGGAAGAGGGGGTAGAAAGATTGTAAGAGCCATGGTGGAGGAGAATATCCAGAGACATTGCCCCCCTCAGTAACAACATACCTATATAGTGGGAGGGTGGAGCCGGGTTGACTCCTAGGCTATCCATAACCTCTTACCCCATGGACTGATCCAGTTTGCCCACAGAGGAGGATAACCAGCTGATTGGGGACAAGGAAGAGGGAAATCGGGGAACTGGGGACACCAACACACTATTTGCTCATTCAGTGTATGTAAATAAGGACAATAAAGATATATTATATATATATATATTATATATATTATATATATTATATATATATATACTGCCTTTTGATAAGCAAACTTGCTGAATTTTACCTTTTGGCTCACAAAGCTTTAAGTATTTGCTATCTGATTTCTGATACAGAAGAAACAATCTAAAGCTTTGCAGAGATGGGAGGGCTGAAGTAGGTATGTCATGAGCTACATCCATCCCAACTTCAACCTTATACTTCCCCAGAACTAGAGGCATCCTTCAAAGGCTTATGGTGGCGGCCCTTGGGTGGTTCCTGTGTCTACAGCCTGGAAAGATAAATGTGTGTGGGAAGGGTGTGTTCTGAAATAAGATCCATTTCCTCGATATTGATGCACATAGAGTGATCCAATGGGGAGAGAAAGGAGCACATTGGTACTTCACTATCAGTAAGGTAGATGCAGTAAGCCACAGTGAGGAGTGATGTGGGTATCTGTGGTGATGCCTCAATGAGCTCAGAATACTCAGAAATGAAATAGATGGGCAATTTATGGATGTGCTGCTTGGCATATGTGAGAGAAAAGACTCCAAGTCTAATGCAGTCACCATGGTGGGGGTTTAGTTTCTTATCAATTTTCACTGCTCTGTTGCTTCTCAGCAGAGGGAGAGACTTGGTACCTTCGAGGATGATTTTGCAATGCTGCCTTGAGCACACACTGTGAACACCACTCACATCCTCCACTTAGGATCTTATGACTTTTTTCAGTGTGACTTCAGTGGAGAAAGAGACATACTCAGACCTACAGATGAGATATTGATAAACTTTGCTCTCTGAAGCACTTTTGGCAGCATTGCTGTGCTGAACCTTTTAGGGGAGTTGAGGAAATGAGGTGATAATGACTTGGCCTGAGTCCATCTAGAGCAAGTCCAATGATATCAGACACCCATCTTTGGATTGTTTATCTAGTCCCAGAATATATCATAAAAAGACATATTTATTGACTTGAAAAACCCCACATGGGTTTATTTATTGACTGTACATAATAAATGAATGTAAATATTTAGTCATAGAACTATCCTTTCCCATAGAATAAACTGAGAGCAACACTACCTATCTAGGGGCATTACAGAGATTGGTATAAAACACTAGGAACGCTGGTAGGCCAAATCCTATCTTTGCTTTACTCAGATTTATGATGGCTGATTTTATGTGTTAACTTGACTGGGCAATGTGGTGTTGGCATTTGACTAAATTTATTTTGTGGATGTGTCTGTGAAGATGTTTCCAGAGGAGGTTAGTGTGTGAGTCAATGGATTTAGTATAGAAGATTGCCCTCCTCAGTAAGGCCAGACCTTATCTCATCCATTGAAGGCCTAAATAGAACATTGGCTGGAACATTGGTTTTCTTCTGCTTTTGAAATCAGACTCAAACTAGAACTGATAACATCATTCCTCCTTCTCATCAGGCCTTTGAATTTGGACTAGAACTATACTGTTGGTTTTCTGGCTTGCTGGTTACAGATCTTGTGATATTTTAGCTCCCATTACTGTATGAACCAATGTCATAGAATCTCTCCCCCCCCCATGCCCATCTAGCTGAGAAGTTGGAGAAAGTAATGGAATTATAAAAGTGTGGAATACTGGAAAGAGTAGATATCATGTGCTAATATTTTAGTCAACTTCTCATTGCTGGCAAAAAGAACCCGACCAAAAGCAAGCTAATGGGAGAAAGATTTATTTTGGCTTATAGACTCGAGGGGAATCTCCATGAAGGCAGGGAAACATTGGCATGAACAGAGGACGGACATCACCTCCTGGTCAACATCAGGTGGACAACAGCAGCAGGAGAGTGTCCCAAACACTGGCAAGGGGAAGCCGGCTAGAACACCCATAAGCCTGCCCCCAACAACACACCGCCAAGAAGGTTCCAATTCTAAAATTTCCATCAGCTGGGGATCAAGCATTCAGAACATATGTTTTTTGGGGACAACTGATACAAATCACCACATTTCACCCCTACCCCCATAAACTAATAACCATACATAATGGAAAACGCAATGCATTTAGTCCAACTTTAAAAATCCCCATTGTTTTTATCAATCCCAGTGTTGTTCAAACATCATCATAATCCAATGTCTTTTAACTGAGCCACATGTTAAAAACAAAACAATGGCACATAATAAATATTCACACTGCACAGGATGGCATTGGGCATGGCAAAGAACAATTGAACCAATACAAGATTTAAATAAACAGGGTGACATCAAATTTTGTAACTCCATGTCAGACAACTCTAACCAGTGACAAGTTTCCAATATTTCTACCCAGTGAAGAGTCTCTGGAATTCCAATTCCGCCCCTCCAACTCAGCTACTCACAGTCCTGGAAAACTTCATCCATTGCTGGCAGCTCTCCTTGGCAGCCATTCCATAATTCTGGCATCTTCACTGGGTCTCCACTGCAACCCATGGTTCATCCTCATGGCTCCACTGGGCATCTAGGCAGGCAATCCGACACACCTGCTTCACACTGTCTGAGGCCATTTCCAAAATACAAAACTGCAAATTGCAAATCCAATGACCCTCTTTCCTGCACTTGTTATATTCCATAGGACCAGGTGGGTTACCAACTTGCTAATCCAGGGGGGATAAAGCAGACTTTGAAGAGCAGGACACTCCTTCAGCATTCAGGCCCCTTACTTCAAAAGAGTCTACACTCTTCCTGCTTTCCAATGCAGATAACCTGGCCCAATCTCAATGGTTATAAATCTCTCAAACAATTACAGTTGAGCAGGCAACAGTTTTGGCCCAAAGATTTTATTTTATTTTTTCTGTGCCATCTCCATCTGCTCACACCAGTCCATTTCCATGCAAAGCAACTCTGCACAAGTTCTCAGGACACAGGCAGGCAGAATGCAGTAAGCCTCTCACACAGACTGCTTCTAGACCAGTCCAGACAAAGTTCTGTCTCACCCCTGTAAGCCAACCCTCACAGTCCATAGTCTTTACTGCATTCAGGTCTTTCAACTCTGACCAGAATTGTCCATCAAGCTGTACTTACAGCATTGCAGGGTATCTCTTAGGCCAAAGATTTAAATTCATCCATATTCCTCCCACAAATCAGTTCCAAAAGGCCAAATCCACAGAACCAGGGTAGTAGCAGCAACGACTCTACTCCTCAGTACCAATTTAACTGTTGTAGTTAGCTTCTGATTGCTGGCAGAAAAGAACCCAACCAAAATCAGCTTGTGGAAAAAAATGGGTTTATTTGGGCTTACATACTTGAGGGGAAGCTCCTGATGGTAGGGCAAATGATGACATAAAGAGAGGCTAGACATCACCAACATCAGGTGGGCAACAGCAGCAGGAGAGTTTGCCAAACACTGGCAATGGGGAAGCTGGATGTAGTAGTCATAAAACTGCTCCCAACAGCACATCTCCAACAAGGTTCCATTTCTAAAATTGCCATAAGCTGGGGATCAAGCATTCAGAACATGAGTTTATGAAGGACACCTGAATCAAACCACCAGTTCCAGTCAGGAATCTCAGCAGCTATGTGTTGCATTATTCCTTTACTCCCTTGCTACTGGTTTGAGGAGGTCTTCCTCGTCTTTCTTTACCATGCCCTCCCTTCTTGGGGGCTGATGGGAAAGGACTGTGCCAATGTTGTCTCTGCTCTTGCTCTCTGAAAACTGGAAGCACAAGAGCTAATGGAGAGATATCAGGAAATTATTCCCCCTCAGAATCCTCCACAACTATCTGTGTCTCTCCAACAAAAACTGGGAACGCTACCAATGGCTTCTGCTGGCCTCCCCTCATCCAGGACTGGAGCTGGTAAACAGAGCAACAATTACTGTTCCCAGGGGCTGTACCGTTCCTATTGTTTCTGTATGCACTGCCCACACTCTTGCAAATAGTATCCTTATTAAATGTTTCTCAAATCATCCTAATGTGAGTGTACCCAACTGTTACTTGCATTATTGTTTTATTTTTCTGAATACACCTATACAATATGGCCAAATCAAATGAAGAGTCTTTGAGGTAAAAGCAGGGTTTAACATGAAGGATGTTCTGTGTGGATGTGAATAAGATTTTGAAGAGGGGATGCCTCCTGAGAAACCTAAGACAAAAGGAAGAGCAAGGTATAGTGCCAATAATTTGAGGGTGAGGAGTTCACATTTATGTGTCTGAATTATCAACTGGGAACCTGCTGGAGACAGTATCTTGGGTATAACTAGTACATTATTGTTTTTAGGACACAAGTACTATTTGACTGCCCGCTATCTATCCCTGTTATTCTTCAAATAACATCTTGATTTTTCTTTGGGTGGGTTTTCTTATATAGCAAATTCCTCCAAATTGAAGTATTCTCTCCAGAAGGGAGGTGGGTGGCTCATGAGACTCAGGAGGCCAAGTCTGGGGGAGCTGACACTTAAAAGGTCACAGGATCACTCCTCAAGATTATAGAAGCAGTAAACAGATTTGAGAAGTGGTGTGAAGCAATTTTCTATGAACTGAAACATTCTCTTCTGAGGGAAAGAGGTAGGCTCAGGAACTAAGGAATTCAACAAGTCTGGGAAAGCTAAAACTTAAAAGGTTGCCAGAACCCTCCCTGAGGTTATAGGAAAGGTAAGCAACTGCTGCCTCAAGACTTTCTGACCAGCCAAGCTGCCTGCAAGTCATACCATGTGCTCCAGTGATGCAACTTCTGTGAGTCGCCTATGCTGGGTGAGCATTGCTTTTGAGTCATTCATGTGCCTGCCAGCAACCCCTGACCCTGCTCGGTAAGTGATCCCAATAAACTCATTGGTTCACCAAAACTGGCTTTAGTGCATTTGTGCTTTGTTCTGTCCCCTGGGCCTTGGCTGGGATGAGTAGAGGTGTGTGTGTGTGTGTGTGTGTGTGTGTGTGTGTGTGTGTGTGTGTGTGTGTCTCCAGGGAATATGTATCCCTAGGTCTCCTTTCTTTCACTTTCATGTAATTGATGTGACATGGACCCACCCATTCCCAGCCTCAAACAGTGCTAAGTGATCCAGAGTCTTGTACCCTCTGGGCCACCGTGACTGATTCAAAGATGGGCATATGACACCAGATGTCATATCTTAGAGCTTTTGCTGCAGTTACCCAGCCCAGGACAACCAGATGAAAGGGGCCATTGTAGTTATGAATGGGCAGCCTGTGTGAGAAGGAAGTCAACCCAGGGGAAAACAAGAAGCTGATCTGACAACTCTAAGTTCCCTGGGTTAAACCATGTGTGAAGCTAGATATTCCTTTGGAATTTCTTTTGCTCAAGGAAGTTTGACTTAAGTGCTTCACTGACCATTTTAAACTTTATCAAAATACCCTTCCTCTAAATCTTTTTTATTACTCTAAATACTTGCTATAACTACTATTATGGCTTTAATAACATACACATTAGTTACTATAATAAGTATATAAGATATGATATAAATAATATGCTTTAAATTAACCCTTTGAATTGGCTATCTTTAAATAACCCTTATTTTAATTTGTGATTAATATAGGGAACTCTTTTTTGTAGTTATATAAAATTTTGCACTTTTAATTTTTTTCTTCTGAATTGGTGATGGAATAATGGGGTTCCTGCCTGCTAGGAAGGGCTCTATCACTGAGCTACCCCAATACTAAGAAACGTTAATTATGCACCCTAGCTCCAGATATATATGGATTTGCTTACATTTCAAAAGTGGATTCCTTAAAGGAGCTCAGAAAATGTGGATTGAACTTAGTCTGTTGGGAGATGATCCCTTTAGAGAACTACCTATGAACACTACACCAGTATCATGAGCACTCCATGACATATAGGAACTATAGGAATGGTACAGCCCCTGGGATCAGTAATTGCTGCTCTGTTTACCAGCTCCAGTCCTGGATGAGGGGAGGCAAGAGCCACACCTTATATAGGAGCACTATACCTTATATCATGATTCTTAACTAGTCATCTGTTTCTATTCTAACCATCCTGTAGTTCAGTATTACCTCAACCAAGTCTTTTAAAGACATATGTCTGATCAAAAACTTACTAGAGCTTCCTGCTTGGATCAAGCAAAAGACCAAATTGCTTGACCAGAAAGCCCTAATTTGACCAAATAACCAACCCCCCAGTATATGCCCCAACCCCTGTGACTCTGGTCTCTTTCCTTTTTCCTTTCTTTGAATTTCCAAGGGTTTCTGTTGAGAATCCTTCCATCTCCTCTCCACCTACATGCTCATGGTTTTCTTTCTCATTTCCTTCCGATATCTGGTCTCTGTTCAAATCAGATTTCATTAGCTCAATTTTCCTCTTACCACACTAGTTAATAACACTTCCCAATCCTAGTTTCATAACTTAATTCATCTTCTTCATTATTTTCTGAAACATATTATTCTCATATGTACATTTTTTGTTTGTTTTTCATCTGTCCTTTTGATAGAACAAGTTTCCAGAAAACTGTACTCACAAGGCTTAGAACCATGCCTGTTGTACATACAGTAGGCTCTTCAAAACTATTTGAGAAAGAGTAAATGAACCTGGGAAAGTCCTTTCGGGTATTTGAGAAACTTCTTGGACAAAGGACAGAGACATGGGAAAGGAGGCTCCATTTAGAGAATTTAAATTTAGGAGGAGAAATAAACCAGGAACTGATGACAGCTCTGTGTGTGTGTGTGTGTGTGTGTGTGTGTGTGTGTGTGTGTGTGTGTGTGTGT
>PVHP010006696.1:0-59420 GCA_004024765.1 Zapus hudsonius
CAGACACCAACGATCTTCAACACAACCTCAAGCAGAAGTACAGAGACCCCTAAGACCTCAACAATAAAGCAGCCTTAATACTCACCCATCATGACTCAGGGAACTGAGCAACAGAGGGGCGGAAAGATTGTAAGAGCCATGGTGGAGGAGAATATCCAGAGACATGGCCCCCCTCAGTAACAACATACATAGTGGGGTGGAACCGGGTTGTCTCCTAGGCTATCCACAGCCCCCTATCCCATGGACTGATCCAGACTGCCCACCGAGGAGGATACCCAGCTGATTGGGGACAGAGAGGAGGGAAATCAGGGAACTGGGGATACCAACACATTATTTGCTCATTCAGTGTATCTAATTATGGATAATAAAAAATACATTAAATCATTTATAAAATATGTGTGTATATTTTTATTATTGAACACATTGGAAATTGACACAATAATCCCACTTTTTCTACATACTTGCTTTCTACTTTGAATGGTTTATATTTTGTTTCCTTCCTCCCACTTTCTTTGGTTGTTAGCATGTTTTGTTTGTTTGTTTGTAGGCAGTAATTTTCTATCTAAATTCTATTTCAGCTTTGTCTCCATTGTGTAGATCTTTCAATAGTTTGATTTTGTCATTTTCGGTGGTTTTATGATTCTTATTTAACCTGTGATTCATTGATATATCTGTGTTGTAAATGGTTCTTCATATAGACTAAGAAAACAAGTTTCTAATTCATTACAATGTGGCCAGAAGCCTCACCCCAATTATAGTACTTCTCTGAAATTTACTGATGCTTGTTGTATGCCTGAATCTGTGGTCAGCTGTGTCCAGGAAATACTGAAGTACTTATTCCCACCTGGAGTCTTTATCCCTTTCTTTGGAATTTTAGACATTCTGAGTTTATTCCCATCTCTTTTTTTACTACTAATCAGCTTCCCTGAACTCTCCTGAGCGAGAGGTTTCTACCTTTTCCCTTATGGTTTATGCTAATCTATCGTATCATATCATATCATATCATATCATATCATATCATATCATATCATATCATATCATATCATATCATATCATATCAATCATATCATATCTATCTCTCTCCTCTATCTCTCTATCTCTCTATAAAAGAGACAGAGCCTGGCTATACAGCCAAAGCTGGCCTCAAGTTCATGATCCTTCTGCCTCAATTTCCTAAATGCTAAGATTACAGGCATGTGCCACCTTACCTAACTGACTTCTCTTGTTTTTGACAACAGCCATGTCCCATAGAAAGAGTGGTGTGTTCAGGACTTGTATCAGGATTGCCTAAAGGAAAAACACAGGTTTATGTTTTTACCCCAGAATATTTGAATGAGAATCCCAGATCTGTTGAAACCCACTCAGTAGAGCTGAGAAATCTCAAGTATCATTGGTGATTATTTTGAATATTCAAGTTGTTCTACCACTAAGGTATGTGCTAACCTAACTTTTAATCGTTTGACTTCCTACCGCTATTGGCTTGTTACTATTGTGTCCCTAGGACCTGGCACTAAGTCATAAAGGATAACAAAGAAAAAAAACGAAACCATAGATGTTATATAAATTTTAAGAACTAAGTTGAGTCAGGCAATTGCCCACGTGATAGGATTTCCATGGAGGCTAATTGTTCAATCTTGTGTGGAGTCAAGGAAATTCAAGCAGCTTTTAGTGTCCTGACTAAAATGTTAATATTTCTGTAAGAGTTAGCTGGTCAAATCTCTTAGGATGAATTTATTCATAACGTCTGTGCTTTTAAATGGTAAGGGACCATTTGACATGAAAAAGTCATCCCTGTCATTACCCAGCCATGTGTGTAAGCCAGAAGGTGAATCTGTATGCTAAGATGTTTTGCAGAAAAATTATAAAATTGGGACCACAGTCATTACAATGAACAGAAAAGAGAGGGGTAGTGAAGAATGCTGGGCAGAGAGGATGCTGGGATGAGCAAACAATGCCAACAAAAATTTTACCTGGTGAATCTTGATTGGTGGGGATGTTAGATAGACAACCTGCAAAATGCAAGGGAGAAAACAAATTCAAAATCAGGCTAATTCACTAATCATAAACAGACACTATTAATACAGAGAATCAAACATGACGAGAAGCTAAGCTACAAACTTCCAGTGTAAGTTTTCCTGGGAAATTTTGCCTCTATACCTAAGAAAAAATTGAATTATAATTAGGTAAGTATTTTAACCTCCATGGAGATAATAAGTTCATAATTAAAAAGAAAAATGTGACAGAGGACCAACCAGTTGTTCCCCTCGTTTCAGATGAACTCAGACCTTCTGTGGCTCCAATTCAATACTATGCTGATTCAGTGGAGATTTATTTATTTATTTATTTATTCATTCATTCATTCATTCATTTATTTATTTGCCTAGGCAGTGTCTGAGTAAGTTGCTCAGGCTGGTTTTGGACTCATTCTGTATCTCAAGCATGTCTTGAATTTGTGTCTTCCTTCTCAGCCTTCCCAATATTTGGGATTATACACCTGTACCACCAAGCCTGGTTCTCTCTCTCTCTCTCTCTCTCTCTCTCTCTCTCTCTCTCTCTCTCTCTCTCTCTCTCTCCTTCCCTGTCTCTCTCATCTCTCTAATCTCTTTTATCTATCATTTATATAGCACATTATTTCTCTTCCTTCCAAAATCTACCACCAGGTGGCAGTAAATGCACCGGCTATTTGAACAATGGGCCCAGCCTGCTGAATTACACCAATTTTGTCTCCAAGTATTTTTGTAGGGTTAACTTTTCATTGGCAGGAGGAAAAACTTGCAGGGAAAAAAAAAAAAACTGAAAGATATAATCACAAGACTAATGACAAAGAAAAAATCTAAAAGAGGAACCAAAATAGAAAGCACGTAACATTAACCTTTGAAAGGAGAAAAATAACATAAATTGAGTTTATAAAAATGAAAAGGCCAAATCAGCCACAGGTTTAGTACATTTCCAAGAGGTTCTATACTTGGTAAGTTATGATGTGTTTGAATTCACTTCAGATTTCACTAGTGGATATTTTTATTTCTCTATGATATCACTTGAAACAGATGACAAAAAGCTCTGAGTCTTCCAAAATGCCATGCACACCTTCAGTTTCTTTAAACTTAACTGAAAATAGTCGATAAAAGTAATCTTTGATTTCATCCCATGTTGCAGCAGGATGTAATCCGGGCATATTTCAAGACTGTCAGAGTTGATCCACTCAGACAGTGTGTTATCAGAAGGAAAGCAGGCAGAACAAAGGTGGGGTGGGGTGGGGAAGGTGGTCCATTTACATTGATTGAAACTCTCCTGGGACCCTAGGCTTTGGCTCTATTGCTCGAAAGGATGTTGAGAAACTGCAGAGTGTCTGAGGAACAGGACCACATCTGGGTGCACCGAGGAACTGTGAATATTGAATGTTGAACAATATAAACAAAGGGCTATTGAGTCAAAAAGAAGCAATTTTGAGTGACATCAGAAAGCAGCAGAAAAAGTCAGAGGTAGAAATTGTCATGAGGCTCCTACAGATTCGATTCGAAATAGACCTTTCATTCTCAAATCTCACAACACCCAGGGTTGAGTGAGCACATTCCAACTTCTACTATGATTAACTAGAAATACAACTGAAAAAAAAATCTTAGACATGTGACTCTTAGGAAAGAAAGCAAATGTCCCTGGGCCAGAAGTGAAGAGGAAAAGAGAACAAGCTGTTGTGGGGATGGAGGAGAGCGGTGCTGAGACTCAGAAATGGACCAGGATGACCAATGAAGTCACCATCAAGGGAGTCAGAATTTATGGCCTTCTTGGGCTGCAGAGAGCCAGAGAGTTGAAACAGTATAAATCCCTTGTGTTCTGCAGAAACCTGGACTGGCTGCATCATCGATAAGCAGCAAGAATACTGCTATAAAGCAACAGAGAATATTATCTCAGGAAGGGAAAGGCATCCAGACCATGGAAATAAGTAAATGCTAATATTGGCAGAATCCCAAAGCTCTAGTCAGAATATGTATGGAAAAGTGGAGTTTGAGATGAGAAGCTTAAAATATACCCATAAATACAATTTTAGCTTTGGTTAAGAATAATAATATATATTATTATTATATATTATAATATATGTCTTATATATATATTATAATATATATAAGAATATATATTCTTTTTTACTTTATATATATATATATGTATATATATATATATGAAGTTTTTCAAATGATATACTTGTACTGTGTCTGGAATTGAAGCCTGACTTCTAAGAAAAGTAAACAGCCTTGACTTTTGTCTGAGGTATTTCTCTTTAATAGCTCCAGATATAAAAGCAGGAAATAGAGACATGGCTACTTAGTAGCTCCCACCTGACTTTTAACCAGAAGCACTTTGAAATCATATTAAGCAACATATCAATTAGAGTTATATTTGATTAGACCTCCATAGTTATACACATATTAACAATAGTTCCAAGGTAGTGTGTGAGAACTTAGTATGTACTTTTCATGGTTTTTCTTTCTTCATTTTATCCTCAGGGGAAGAAACGCTATAAGATTGGTATCTGTGAAATGATCATTTTGTTAATGAAGAGTTCAAAGTTTAGGAATATTAAAAAAAAAAAGTTGGTCCAAAATCACACCACAGATAATGGTGCTTGGGAAATGGTATTTGGTTTTGCCTGCAAAGCTCAGCTTTCAAGTCTGCTCCTTTGTTCACTATAGATGTAAGGAAAGGTCAAGTGACCCATTAGGAGGTCATCCAGATTTGTCCTTTTATTGTGTGACTGAACAGAATTCACCTGAAAGGTGTCAAGCATGCAGGTTCCAGGTAGGTCTCTCTGCTATATATGCTGAGTGTTGTAAGTAATATAAACTCACACGTTCCATGCTTGGGAGTAAACAACCCAATTTCCTCTTTCAATTTGAGACTGGTTACTTCTGTAAGATGTTATAAAGGAACCTTAAGGCCAAAGAAACTAATCATTCAGAATGAAGTCAATAGAAGGGATACAAATACCAGACCATAATACCAGCCTAGTGACCAGTAACTTCTCTCTTACATCCACTATGGGTTCCAGAAGAGCACTCCGAATTTCAAGCACACATGAGCAAGGGTTGCCAGTGCTTTTTGGCTCTACTATGTTCATTCTTAGCTGCTTTCACAATGACCAACTAGGTTCAGTTCACTCTCTTGCCTTTCACTAGCTCCATAGCTCACTGGAAACTGGAGACTTCCAAAGGTATGCATACCTTCCTATCCAGTATTTCCAAATAATTGGTCCAAATAATGGAATGTGTAACTGGGAATAATACTGGATCAGGAGATTGACGACACCTGCCTAGCTGTCTTCAAGGACTTCAGAGCATCCTCCCGGGGAGAGAGAGGAAGGAGATTTGTAAAGAACGTCCCACTAACACCAGAATGGAATGTCCCATACACTAGAAGGAAGCCTCCCTCCCTAGACATAATCCAGCGTCTTTAAAAGACCATCTTCTAAATTTATCTTCTAAAAGATTCTTGTAGAAGGCCAGAAAGGGTAATTCTAGACGTCATGTCCTTTAAGAGATATTGGGCTTTAGTCACAGAACACTTGCAATGGGGGAGCTGACTATATCAGTTCCCAGAGGCTTTGACAGAATTAGCATGGTGTAATAAATGATGGACAGAGGGCACCACCGGAATGACAGCTCAGATACTCAACACCAGAGTCATAGCCAAAGAATTCTGGGCTTCATTGAAACCAATGCCTGGTGTTAAAGGAGTTTGCAAATTTCCAACAGCTGAGTCAGTTAATGGTTTTACAGAAAAGGCATTATTGAACCGCATGAAAATCATTTGGACTTGAAAACTGGGAAAATTTTAAATTTTCTATTTAAAAAGCAGTAACTGAAAATGTTTATTAGCTCATAGGTTGGGGCTGAAGAGATGGCTCAGCGGTTAAGGCACTTGCCTCCAGTGCCTAAGGTCCCGGGTTCAATTCCCCAGTTCCCACATATGCCAGACCCAAAAGGTGGTGAAGGTGATGGCCGGGTTCTCTCTCTCTCTCTCTCTCTCTCTCTCTCTCTCTCTCTCTCTCTCTCTCTCTCTCTCTCTCTCTCTCTTTCTCTCTCCTTGAAAATGAATAAATAAAATATTTAAAAAATAGCTCATAGGTTATGTGGTAGGGGCATTGCCATGTTTATTTTTTTCTTCAAGGAGCACGTTCCTGTGTAGACCATGGAAACAAGTGATTTGCTACAGGACATACATTTCATTAGATAAAACCCAGGGATCCCCCATAATGCAAAAGGAAGGGATCATATTCTGAGATCTCTATGTATGACTGATTAGATTTTTACAAAAGGAAGCTTTATATCAGGCTAGTTGAAGGCTCACAAAAATCATCCTACTAAAAGAAGCTAGTTAAAAACCTTGTTCAAATGCTAAAAATTTCATAGCTGATCTTCGTTTTGGCAAATTGTCAAGTCGCTTTCAGCAGAATTATTAATAGAAATTTTCTGTGGATAAAATAGATGTGGTTATTCAAAGAATTAGTAGCAGAATGAGGGGAAAATATAAGGATTTAAGAACCTTATCATTGAAAAAAAACAGTGCCTATCATGCCCTTGACAAGTAAGATCTCATCTTTGTGATAATCATAACAGTGATGATGATGATAACAATAGTTCTGGCTAGTTTGGTAATAAATTTTCAGTTAGGGAAACAGAAAGGAGGCACCAACATACCAACAGCAAGAGTTGTGGCCCATAACAGTGAACACACACCCACACACACAAATCAACAGCTATTTCTTGAAACTGTCACTTCTGAATGAATACACTGGATGCCCTGGGAAGTGTCCCTGGAATTACATGGATAAAGACTGATGATCACATTGACACACTAAACAGGTGTGTCCACTTCATAAGCAAAGAACAGTGACAGTGCTTTAGGGACCTAAAGAAGGGGGGACTAAAGACAGTTACCCCTGAGGACAAGGTTGGTCTCGGGTTCTGCACCTTCTACTTGATTTTTGCCTTCACTTTTAAACACTATTATGTTAAAATATTTATAAAATAATTTGACATTCTTAACATTTATTAAAAAAAAAAAGACTGATGATCAAATATAAATGAACTCCTGGACCAAGCATTAAGATTCCGCTCCAGTTTATATATCCTTAACAGGGAAACAGTAGGCATTCAATGAGCACTTGATGAATGGATAATTTATTTTGCTGTAAAATTTGTAATTTCAATTAAAAGATAAAATACTTGAACAAAATGATCAGGCAACCAAAAGAATCAGAAGTTTATTCATAGAACAGAAATGGAAGGGAAATATTTTGAAACCTAAAAAGAACATTTTTCCAGTGCCATCAGAAATTTTGTGTGATAGAAAGACTATAGTGTGGGAGGGAAGGAAAAATTTAAAAAAAATTCTTCACTTTTTAAAGATTATTTAAAATATCACTTCAAAGTTTTTACCTCTCTCCTGTCAAATGAGGATGGTCTTTAAAGAATGCACTCATCCCTTTAGGCACTAAAAGTCTATAACTCATTGCAAAAATAAATTTGCCTAAATAAAATATACTTTATATATTATTTCAGAAAACTATGAATTCATCTTCGTTTTTTCAGTATATCTTGCTATGTAGCCCAACCTACCCTCAAACCTCCAATCCTCTTGGCTCAGCCTATTAAGTTCAGGGCTAACAGAGATGTGCCTCGTGCATTGCTAACTTCATAGTCTTTAACAAAGACACCTGTTATCACGATAATGATCTTTACAGATTTAAAATGAGTTAGCTGAATGAATGTGCATAAGGCAATGGTTCGAAAATATCATATTTAAAAATTTGGTAATAAAAATATAACTAATCTTCTAGCTTGTTTTTCACTAAGCAAAGCAACATGGGTTAAACCATTCCCTTGTGTTGGGAAGTAGGGGCAGGAGGGAAGTAATGGGCCTGGTAGAATCCCATGATAATAGCTTGTTGACACCTTACATTCAAGTTCGCCCTCTTTTCTGATCATTTTTCCCATTGTATTTTTGTTTCATGTAGACTTGAAGAGCATCTCATAATGACAGTGGAATAGGGTAAAGGTTAAGGGATCAGGTTTGCAAATTTGAAGTCTGTGAATAATTAGCCTGGCTAATCTTGAGTAGTTCCTGTAATGTCTACGGACCTTACATTAAACATTAAATCATCTTTAAGGGTCCTTTCCAGCTGTAGAACTCCATGATTTTAGAACTCCATGATTTTTTCATAACTTGGGTTTGTTTTTCTATTATAAGGTCATCCACTCCATATATTAAAGATAGGATATATTGAATTTCTATCTGCACCTGTCACTCTGCTAGTATTAGAGATTGTCACATATACTGTACTCACAGACCTTAGGAATTCTAGGACATATGCCAATGCAATATACCAAAGTTTACTTCACATACATGCAATACAACTGGTGAGTTCGTGTGTAATGGTAGCAGCCTAATGACGAATAACTTCAGACTACAGTCATTTAGCAAACCAGATCTGAGGATTTGTATAAATTATATAGGGTACATATCATTCTCTCATCATTTGAATGAAGAAATAGTTTTCAAGAGCTTATTAAATGAACATGCCCATAGCATTCAATCTGACTGTTCCAATTGTGCAACCATATTGTTCCAATTTAACATATTAACTTTTTATCCCATCTCGGTCTTCCATGACGCAAACATACTGCCCTAATGGAAATTTAGATACAAGTGATGAAGGAAAGAGATGTGAAATGAAGTTGTAATTTCAATCTGTCTTATAGTTGGTGATCAAGCTGTCAAAGAAGACAGTAAGTTTGCTCTGGTCATCAAAGTGGTTTCCAAACCCTTTTTATTTTCTTTTTTCTTTTTGAGACAAGTCTTTATTATGTAGCTCACACTGGCATCAAACTCTAATCCTCCTGCCTCAGCTTCACAAGTGCTGGGATTATAAACCTATATCATCATGCCTAGCTTGAACAATTTTTATTTAAAAAATATTTATTTATTTATTTATTTATTTATTTATTTATTTATTTATTTATTTATTTGAAAGCACAAGAGAGAGGGGGATGGGCATACCAGGGCTTCTAGCTGCTGCAAACATATTCCAGATGCATGCAAGACTTAAAGCATCTGGCTGGGGACTTGAAGTCAGATCGTTAGGCTTTGCAGGCAAGTGTCTTAACCACTAAGCTATCTCTCCAGCCCCCCTGAACACTTTTTGAAGGATAGGACATAGAACACATCAGTCAACCCAGGATAAGCTAGCAAGACAGACACCAAC
The DNA here is from genome assembly GCA_004024765.1 of Zapus hudsonius. Classification (NCBI taxonomy): domain Eukaryota; kingdom Metazoa; phylum Chordata; class Mammalia; order Rodentia; family Dipodidae; genus Zapus; species Zapus hudsonius. Next base: position 9,260 of record PVHP010006696.1, read on the forward strand.
GATCTTCAACACAGCCTCAAGCAGAAGTACAGAGACCCCTAAGACCTCAACAATAAAGCAGCCTAAATACTCACCCACCATGACTCAGGGAACTGAGTGGAAGAGGGGGCGGAAAGATTGTAAGAGTCATGGTGGAGGAGAATATCCAGAGACATGGCCCCCCTCAGTAACAACATACAAAGAGGGGTGGAACCAGGTTGACTCCTAGGCTATCCATAACCCCCTAACTGATGGACTGAGCCAGTTTGCATACAGAGGAGGATATCCAGCTAATTGGGCACAGGGAGGAGGGAAATTGAGGAATTGGGGATACCAGCACATTATTTGCTCATTCAGTGTATCTAATCATGGATAATAAAGATATATATATTTTTAGAAAAAAATCTAAAGCCTACAGCGCATGGTGCAATGCTAGAGACACATTTCTGAGGACACCTGGGACCTCATCACAAAGCAGGGAGCAAGATGCTGAGGAAGCAGGAGCTAAGACAGAATCCAGCAAGCCAGCTGTGTTAGAAGAGCCTCTGGCACACAAGAAGGAGCACAGTAAGAGGTAAGAATTTCTAATGACCACACCACCCTCCATTGGAGACAGAGCGACCCAGCAGGTTTAACTCTTGAACAAGGGCACACTTGCTTTCTTCTGTTAGGGACTTAAAGAAAAGTGCATTGCTACTTTTTCTTTAATACATCCTTTGAGAGTCACAAAATTTAAAAAGAAGAGAGATCTACATGAAATCACTCCTGTGGCCATGGTGGGTAGATTGAAGTTGCCCTGGAAAAAAAAAATAATCCCCCAAATAGAGACACCCCAAATGAATGTGGCCTCACACAGCAGACATGCCTCTGGGTATCAGCTCGGCTTAGCACAACCATTCTTGTTTTTTTTTTTCCCCCACTGTTTTAGATAGAATTTTGCCAGAAGATTTCTTTTTGTCAAAAATAGAGGCAGTAAGACAACAAACCAATCGGGCTGAAGCAAGAAAAGCCCTCTCAGACCTTCATTTATACTAAATTGGTCATGAGGAAGAAAATGCTGCCTTAAAAGCTTTCACAGAGCTTCTTATCCTGTGACTAGCTCAGAGGCACAGATAATCACCTCCAGATGACCCTTAATTACCTGGTTTGGATCGGATCCACACCGATTATGTACCACCAAATGGATTTCACTGAAATTCAGATTTTCTAAAAATAAAACAGCCAACAATCCAGAGCCAGAAATGGTCTCTGGATGATTCATCCTAAAGACTAAACTTAGCAGGGTTACCATGTCTTGTCGCCAGAGTACTTGCTTTCTTGTTCTTGAGCTTGGGAAGTACTGTCTTCCTCTAATATCCCAGAAAATCAGCAATTCTGTTGAAAGCTACATGTGTCTGAGAGACGGGAAGATGGCTCCCTGAACAAAAGCTGGTCCTCTAGCCAGGGGCTAGTGCCATGGTGCCAGCAAACAATGCCAATCGTAGATGAAGCTGATCAGCAACCCTGTGCCAAGAGGGAAAACACAATGTCACTAATGCCAGGCAATCCATGCCACTGTGGGCAGACTGTCAATTCCAATGTGACTTGGAGGGGAAGTCACATGATTGAAGTCTCAGCCTTTGCCCACTGCTCTTGTTCTGGTGGTAATTAAAGGACAAAGGAAAATGGAGGCATCTATGATTATGAAGTCATAACTAATTAGGAACACAGCTATTTACCTGCTGGGGAATTCGAATGATTTATCTAGCATCTCTGAGCCTGGGCTTTTCTATCAGCTAAAATTATCTATTGGAATAACTCTCATTCTTCAGTGACAAGATCTTTTGTGAACTGAAAAGCACTGCTCAGAAGGCAGCAAAGCTTAACGAAGGCTTGAAGCCTTATGTGTGGGGACTCCTCTTGCCTCCTGCTCTTCTGGCCGGTTCCCATGCTTTTTCCCTCCAGTGTGCACAGGGTGGAGGTCCTCACAGGGCTTCTCAGCAGAGCAGATAGGAAAATGCTCATGCCAGAGCAAGGAGATGGAGCCCACGATAAGGAGATTATTTAAATACTGTCACTAGTAGGACTGCTGCTCCTGTTAAGGTTCAGCAACCAGAGGTTCTGGTACACAATTTGGGGGAGAGGTTGAGAAGTTTATTTTAGTAGCAACTCAGATCCTGGAAGGAGAAGGAGAGGGACCAAGGAAAAGAGAGGGAAGGAGGCAGATCATTAAGACACTGGGAACTGGGAGAAACAGCGGCCAGATGGATGGCAGATGAAAGAAGCCTAGAAATGCCAGCGAAGCCAACACTATAATGCCCACTGCTGCTGCAAGCAGGTGTGAACAAAACCCAAGAGGCAGAGGAAGAGAGAGAGAGAGAGAGAGAGAGAGAGAGAGAGAGAGAGAATAGACAGGAGAGGGTGATAATGAAGAAGAGTGATAGGGGAAAGAAAGACACATTTTGAGTGTGACAGTGAAAGGCTGAGACAGAGGGACTGAGGGAGACAGAGAGACACCAACCTTATTTCAGGGAGAAGCTAGAGGGGTGTTTGGGGGAGACATTATACATGTTCACTTTGAAGCAGGGGAAACCACCCTGCAATGGGAGAGCATTGGGAAATGTGTGAACATCTGGGCTGGTGCCAGGGGAAGAAGCCAGGCAGGCTAGAACACCCTACCCCCAAAACACACATTGGGATCTTTTGGGAAAGAAGCCTTTGAAAACATTAGTTTTGGCCATTTGGGGGGGGGATCTGAGACCCTAACAGTTGCAAAGTGGCTACTTATGATTCTTTAATTCTTGGCCCTTCATGCTACCTCCCTAAATGCGGGGAAATGAACAGATTTGATGAAGAAGCGTTTGTTTAGTAAGGAAAGGTGATGTCTCCGGTGTGGCACACTGGCATTCTGTTAACTGAACACAAGGCAACTCACCTGCACTGATTGACCCAGATCCCTCTCTATACCTTTCTTCAAAGACGGCCATCCTCCAGGGAACATTCTGTTTGCTGAGGAACCAAGGCTGAGGAGAGCCAGCCTTGACTCAGCTCACAGGCTGTCGCAAGAGATAAAGGATAAAGGAACAGAGTAAATTTTGCGGAGGCTGTAAGTAAGCTGAGGATTTATCCATTATCATTGTACTGTCAGCTTCCTTATGTGAGGTGTAATCAATATTTCAATAATTTACCGAGGTGTAGTTTACTGGAAGACTATTTAGCATGTATAAGGCCTCTGACTTTTTAAAAAAATATTTTATTTGTTCATTTTCAAGCAGAGGAATACAGAGAGAGAGAGAGGGAGAGAGAGAGAGAGAAAGAGAGAGAGAGAGAGATATTACCAGGGCCACCACCCTGTGGATCCGGCATATGTGGGTACTGGGGAATTGAACCCAGGGCCTTAGGCACGGAGGCAAATGCCCCAACTGCTGAGCCATCTCTCCAGCCCACGAGGCCTCTGACTTTTGATCCCCAGCACTGTGAAGAATATGATGTATATGTATATGTGTGTAGGTATATAGACACACATATCTGTAGAAATGGATTTTCAAAGGAAGTAGCTACTAATAAGAGAAAGAAAGTGGCTAGGCAATAAGGGAAACAGAATGCCGAAAGTGAACAGTTTTGTTTTCCTTGATAAAAAGCAGGAAATGTCATTAAGTCTGCAAGGAGACATGGACTTTTTCCTTATCTCTTTCTTCCCTGGAAAGTTACATCCTCCAGGAAAGATTTCTAGATTAAGCTTCCACCCTTTCTCTAAATGAAGAGATCCTGAACCCTACCTAAGAGTTATGGAAATAATGTCCCATTTTACAGAAGCCTGTGAAATCCGGTCTTTGTCAGGTAGAGACCCGTGAACCTGGTCTTCCTCATGCTGAGACCTGTGCTATTTCCCATGAAGAACCTGAGCTGAGTCTTGAGGTGGAACTTTCAGACGCCTTTTGCCTCCCTGGGAAAGACCCCTTCCCTGGTCCTTCTCTTAGATTTGAGGCTTTCCAAACCCAGTCATGCCTCCTTGGGCAGGAGCTATAACTTCCTTCCTTCCCACAATTTCCCTACTCTTAAAGCTCACCCTCCTTAAAGCTCTAAGCTATAATAAAATATTTCTGAACCAGATCTTCTGGTCTATGGTTTTGATTCTTTGAATTCATAAGACAAGGATCCACGAACACCCCAAATTATTGGTGCATTGGTGTATGTTGGTACATTGGCAGTGGAACCCCAAAATGTTTATTTCACTCTCTCCTCCTTGGCCTAGATTTTCAATGTCAATGAAAATGTATTACCTAGAGTTCTCTATTAAAATAAAACCAATAAAATGAATATAACATATGATAGCCAATGGAATTTATTGTATTGGTTTACATGTAGTAAGCAATAAGAGTAATCCAGCAAGAGCTTTCTCATCTGCACCCTAGAGAGAATGAGAATCTGGTAGCTTCTCTGTCTACAAGGCATAATGCCTCAGCAGTCCAAATCCTGCACCAAAGGCCTGAGGAATTCCTGGAGAGCTTCTGTCTGTCAGTCTATTCTGTGGGTTCTGATGTCAGTGGAGGGTGACACTAATAGGTATATGCACCTGCCAGCAAATATAAGGGACAATCAGGTCCCCCAAAAGGCCTACTTTTTACTGGAAGCTTGGTATATATAGTTTACCATTGGAAGGGCTGCTCACTCTGGGGAAGGTCTTCCCCTTTCAGTTTATCCTGGAAATGCCCTCACGGAACCTCAAAAGCACATGCTTCTTATTTGATTCGTGATCCAGTCAAATTGGCAAAAGAGATTAACTCTCACAGTACCGAAGTTCTGAGTCAGAAATAATTCTCTTGCACTTTAGACACACATATTTGTGTTTGACACCTGAAACAATCAGATTTTAACAAATTAAGATTTTAAATCAGATTATTTTTAATATAGAGGAAACCTAACTTAAAAATGTGGAGCTGAAAAAAATTATATTAACTCTGTGATTGATAAATATTTATTGAAGTAATAAACATTTGAATGACCTTGAGCAGGGCATTTGACCTTCCTGAGCCTCATTTGCCACATTTGCATGAAGGGGATAATAATATTTCCTCTATTCTCTTCTCTCGAAGGGTAGGATGAGGACAAATAGAATATTGAAGGACATAGTGTCCTTCACTAAATTTCAACTATCCCAGTTTTGCAAGATTTTTAGTGTTCTAACATGAGCTACCTGTCCAAGGTGAACAGACCATCTAAGTCCATCCTACACTGATTTTTCCACTCTGACATGCTTTTAATGTTCTGTGGGGAATGCTTTTAAAAATACCAAACTCTTCTCCAAGGGCTCCAAGTAATAAACCAAAGGCTATCTGACCTTTCAGCCCTTATAATGGCCTGAAGAAAGGCCATTTTCTAAAGCAGAGGAAAGAGTGTCACAAGTATGAGTAATGAGAGAAGCCAAGGACATTTTATTTTCAATGCCACTGTGTACTATCTCTGCCTGAGCAGAAGTTTACCACTTATCACTCTAATAGAGTAAGTGAATTATTTCCCGAGACAGAACTCCACACTGACATTTCCAGAAGGCTACAAAATGCACAAGACAGAAAACAAGTCACAAAGTCCTGCTGCCCATGATGCTGTGTCAACATAATTTACTATAGTGTCCACTCGCTACCACCTTGACAATGACCAAATTCAGAGCTATGTGTCAGCCCTCTGTAGCTGCCACGTTCCCTATTCTGTCTGAAAATGTGTAGAACATTGCTTGGACACAGCATATGCTCAGTTAAGACTGGTTGAATGAAGTCTGGTTCCTCCCTCATAAACAATATTCTTGTGTTGAATTCCTTCCTATTTTTGATGATTCAATATTATTTCTTATTTAATAAAAACCATGTTCACGAGTGAGCAATGTTCTATGAATTCAGGTAGAGGAGAAGACATTGCTCTGGTCTGCATATGATTGTGTGTATTCTGTCAATGATTCTTTGTCATCAGTTTAACAGAATGGAGATGTTGGGTTGTTGACAGGTGTGTCCTCTTGGAAGTGATTAGGTTATGGGGAACCACGGTCAGTGGCCATTGATGCATTTTCTATAGGATGGAGCCAATCTGCATGGATGAAGAGCAAAGGTGTTTCATGTGCTGGTCTCAACTGTATGCAGCCATTTCTTCTGTGATTATGACACCATGCTGTTTAGCTTTCCTAGCTGATAGAATCTTACAGCTAGCAAATACAGCTCTTTACTTTGAACATTATCCAGCATCTGGTATTTTCTTCTAGCATCCCAGAAAAGAGAAAGACAAGCATAAAATGGGTAGACATGAACATAGACATTATCTGGGTGACAGAAAGTAGAGCGGAAAACTCTAACACTCCCCTTCTTTAGCCTCATGGGGAAGACCTCTTCCCAAGGAGCTAAAAGAATGACCAGGAGTTATTCAGTTGGGGCTCTTGCTTGCAAAGCCTGTGGTCCAAGGTTCATTTCCAAAGCTGTTCACATAAACCAGATGCAAAAAGTGGTGCTAGAGTCTCTTTTCCATTCACAGGAGCAAGTGGTCCCGGCATGCTCCTACCACCACACACGACACACAGAGAAAGAATGATTGACCGAGATGTCGAGCATTGGCCATCACACCTCAGAGTCCTGAAGTCCCGTCACTACCCTCCCAGTGCTCAGCCATCTTTGAGCATCTGCTTTGAAACTGGTCCCAGGATCCTGGAGGCAAGTGCTGCCTGATGGGCTGTATAGCTCTAGTTTTCCTTCAACCATTTTTCCCAATAGATGCCCAGGTCTTTCACTTAAAATAATGAGATTTGGTGACTGGAGATAAACCTCAGTTGGGAGAGGGTTAGCAAATACAAAGCCCAGAGTTAGATCTCCAGAACTACACACACTAAGAACCGGTGGCACACATCTGCTCTTGGGAGGTAGGGACAGGAGGATCATGTGTTCAAGGTGGTCTTCAGGCACATATTTACAATATCAAGGTTTGAAAAATATATACCATGATTCTCTTTTGAGCTTTTTACTGTTTTTTTTTCAATTGTGTTTTAATGGGGTATCCTGTCTTATAACTCATGATTTGAGAAATACCCATCTGTGTTTTTAAAATCATTTTTTCTTATAATATGCAATTTTATTATTTCAAGATTTGAGACAATAATAAAGAGTGAAAAATAATGTCTTCATAGAAAATTTCAAGAAAACATCTAAGTGTTTGATTGTGATTTCAACAGAACAGAAAAATCCCCCAAAAACCTCCATGACATTTCATATGTTGAAAAGTATGAGACTATTATTCAAAACTTAAGGTAAATAAAACACTGAAATGCCACTGCACTGTCATCAGCATTTAATTGCAATGCACTATTGCCTGAGCTGACATTAGATGACCTTTTTGGACTGGCCATCTGCAAAACACAAGCATTTCTCAGAGTGTCAGATTCAGATTAATAAAGATCACCGCAAATAAACAAGCAACACAAAGTAAGACGTGCAGCCATTTCTCAGTTCTTACTAACCTAAATCAAACAATCCAATCCACATTGGATAGTCACAGCTGTCCTTCAAAAGGATTCCTGTGAACAGTGGCAATGAACTTATAGGATTTAGAAACCATAGGCTGAAATCAGAATATATGAATAAATCACCTTCATCATACTAATACTACATACCTTATACATGTCTCAAATTTAAAGTTTGAAAGCCTTGGAAAAAAGTCTCAAAAAACATCCCTACCTAGGAAATGTAAGAAATGGAGAGGATCTCAGGAGTACTACAGTTTTAAGCTGGAGGTCAACCAGTTGTCAATATTTCACCTACCATTTTTGTTCTTTCCACTTATTGTACCTTTTTCTGACATACTTCTAGAAGTTTCCTGTCCATTTAGGCAGGTCACTTGTCTTTTCCATCTTGGTGGTGAGATCTCTCCTTGGACACTGACTATAAGCCAAATGCTATATTAGATTCTGGGATATAGAAAAAGAAAAAGACACAAAATATAAACTCCTCCATTCTCCCTCAAGTAGATCTCATCTAGGGTGAATGTTCTCCCAGTGATTACTCACCAAGAAGTATCTATTGTGTTCAGGTTCACAACTGAAGAAACTGGGAGAGAAAAAGGTTGAGTAATTTGTTAAAAGTTATACATCCAGTGTAGGCACTGATGAGGAATGACCCTAGGGCAAGACACTGGCTTCTCCGCTGGCTCTCAGCTTCATGGGCCTCCTCCTTATTCTGCCCACATTCTTCTCTTCTACTTCTCATTCATTCCTCATTTTCTAATTCCTAACAGTTTCTCTTCACCTTTGTCTGAAGAGAAGGCAATTAATTTTAATTGGTATGGTCCACCAAAATTTTTCATAGTTACATGAGAAGAATAAGATGTAATTGTTCACCTTTCCACAGAGGATCATTAAAATAAGACCTAGAAGGGACATAGAAACTATTTCTATTCCTTAAAGGTCTAGTGACTACTTGTCTTTAGGTTGGTTTCGCTGATCTTTAAGAAGTTTGTGGGCATGGAGATCAGATATTGATTACTAACCCAATGCCAGTACCTTCTCTGACTTTTTATGAAGAACTGAAACAGATCTGGAGTATAATAGAGAAGAAGGAAAAGAGAGGAAAGGAGTTACAAAGGGAAAGAAGGGAAGGAAGGGAAAAGAAGGGAAGAAAGAGACGGAAGGAAGAAAGGGAGGAAGAGAGGGAGAAAGGAAAGAAAGAGGAGAAAAAGAAGAGAGATTTTTAATGTCTTAACATTAGAACAACTTACTTTGTTTTAATATTTTTATTTATTTTTAAGGAGAGAAAGAGAGAGATAAAAATAGGGAATGGCACTCCAGGGCTTCTTATCTCTGCAAACAAACTCCAGACACAGGTACCATTTTTTGTATCTGCCTTTTGTAGGCACTAGTGGATAGAACCTGGGCCATCACGCTTTGCAAGCAAGTGCCTTTAACTGCTGAACCATTTTCCCCAACCTCTCAAACAACTTTCTACTAGTGAAAATAAACACAAGAAAAAAATGCATTATTTGCCATTAAATTACTGAAGTAATTACAAAATGATAAAGTAAAATAAAATTTTCCTATCTGGAAAAGGATAAGGAGAATGAGTCAATCTGTCTGAATCCAACTATACTGGAATGAAATCAAGTCTGAAATGAACAGGCCTAGAACAAAAATTGATCACTTAGGAAATAGGACCAGAGAATAGAATAGAATCAAGCAGAACATATAGGTAAGGATGTTGCCCTGTAGAGCTAGTATCCACATAATCAATAACTCACACTCAGACTGACAACAGAGACTAGTGTATCTACATCACCAAGGCACAACTGAGAAGGATATCAATCAAAACAAGATAGCAAAAGAAATGAATCCAAGTTATCTGACTTATCATTAGGAAGTAAAAGGAACTTAAAAAAGAAAATTGGTCCCTGTCTGCGCTCTTCATCAGAAAGCAAGAAAATGAAAGAAAAAAAAAGAGAGAGAAGTGTTCTAAGAGATGAACTATCAACATTCACAAACCAGAAGAACAGGATTTGGCTTAGGACAGAAGTCCAGGGTGGAATAATAGACATCAAATACACCAATGATTTTTGACACAACCTAAATCAGAAGTACAGAGACCTCTAAGTCCTCAACAATAGAATAGCCTTAATACTCACCCACCATGACTAGGGGAACTGAGTGGAAGAGGGGGTGGAAAGATTGTGAGAGCAGTAGTGGGAGAGAATATCCAGAGACATGATGCCCCTGAGTAACAACATAATAGGGCCAGGAGAACCGGGCTGAATACTAGGTTATCTATGGTCCTCTGCCCCAAGGACTGATCCAGACAGCCCACAGAGGAGGATATCCAGCTGATTGGGGATGGGGAAGAGGGGCATTGGGGAACTGGGGATAACAACTCATTGTTTGCCCATTAAATAATGTAACTCTTTATGAACAATAAAAAAGACATCAAGTAAACTTTATCTCTGATTTGTCCGGCAGCTAAATGAACTATCCAAATAGAACTTTTAATAGCAGATTGCAATGTTTTACCCATGATAAATAGTTTATAAAAAATCACTACTTTTCTGGCAAGCATTCTCATCTGAATATGTATGTTTTAACTGGCTTCTATTTGGATTTACCCTAATTACATACATAAAGAAATGTGAATCAATCTATTTCATAGTGACATTTAATTAGACCATTTAAGACATTACTCAAAATTTTTAATAATTTTAGAACCAAAATAAATATTTGGTTAACAGTATTTGTAGGAAATTATATTTGGAGAGGAAGAAGCACTTTATCTCCATCAAATAACAGAAGAACATCCATTTGTCATTTTTTTAAGTGGTGACAGTAAAATCAATTCTAAATGGGGGGAGAGGAAAATGAGATTCTGAATTTCTCAATATACCTTCTAGTTCCCCTTGACACACTAATTAGTCACCCGCCTCCTTTTTATGCCTTACAGGATGTTTGTCTGCAGGAAAAATTGAAACTTGCAAATCCTAGGAGTGACAGTGATTAATGAAAGGGACAATGGAGAAGTGACAATTCCTTTGAATGAAGCCATTTAGCTACATGATATTATGTTGTTTGGGTGGTGCCAGACCTCAATATTCTAGCGTTTTCATTTGTTTACAAAAATTCCCATGGAGAGTGCCAGACTGTCCATTGCCCATCTTTCATAGTTTGGACAATTAAGAAGATACGTTTTCTCTCTCTTAATTTTCTAGACAATTTTTGCTCTGTTCTCAGGACTCAACAGGAGGTATAAATGATAGTGCTTCCTTGCTCACCACCTTCAGACTTTGGAAGAAAGTCTTCTCAGAGTTTTGAATATCAAATATAAATGACAAAAATTCTAAGGAAGTCTGGAAAAAATGGTTACCTGTATAGTTTGTGGCCAAAATTCAATATTTCTAAAAATAGAAGGTATGTTTTTAAAATACTGAGAACTATTTTTGGTGCATGTATGTACATTTGGTGTGCATGTTTGTATGTGTTGGGGTTCAACTGTGTATGTGTGGGTGTATGTGAACATGTATGCATGTGAGTGGACACCAGAGGTCAATATTGGGTTTCCTCAATTGATTTCTACCGTATTTTTTTAATATATATTTATTGTCCATAATGTGTTACATTATTTAGTGGGCAAACCATGCGTTGTTATCCCGAATTCCCCAATTTTTAAGACAAATTTTCTCACTGACTAGAGCTCACTAGCTAATAAGCTCCAGGGTCCCTCCTGTCTCTGCCTCCCCAGAAATGGGATTGTTGGCCTGTGCCACAGTTTCAGGGTTCCTGACAAAGAGATAGGACTCTTGAGGCTTCTAGGAAGAGGTATTTATTGGTCCATGTGAGCATGGGCCCAGTGGATTCATTTTCATAGGCCGGGGCACCGAGAGATGAGGAGCATTGCCTTATACACACCTTAGTCTCTTTGTCTCCCATATAGGGTGTTATTATATTATGATTGGTTATCCTTCACTACTGGGTTGCTACGTGTACATTGCTGGAATGAATATTCGAACAGACACAGTTTATGGGAGGAATGGATTTGTTTTAAGTTTACAGGTCCAGGGGAAGTTCTTTCAATGGCAGAAGAAGCTGATTCCATAGATCCAAACAGAGAGAAACCAACCAAATAGCAAGTATGAACCCAGAAGTCAAAACTCTCTCCACACACTTTGGGTTGGACTTCAGGATCTGCTCCAGTGACAACTTCTCTAGCCAGAAAGCTGCAGACCCAAGTTACAAGTTTAATTTTAATGAAACAGCTGAGTCTATGAGGCCATACATTTACATGCAAACTATCAAGCATGGGATCCGGTTTTTCCTTATCTCATATTCCCTAAAGGAATTTCCCTTCCCTGGACATCTGGCAAGGAAACTGGACTGAGCAATTCATTCCCGCCATCCCATAAATTTCCATAAAAGATCCCAATCAGAACCAACAAATCCTTCCCAACTTGAGAACTTTCTTCTTTGCTTTCTTTAACAGTATTATTTCTGGGCACCCCTACTGCTTGCTTCCTTTCTTTCTCTTAAGTTGTATAAGAAGCAAGTGTCATCCACGACAGTGGTGGTGTTGGCTGCATGGTCAATTCTCTCTGCTTGGATCTATGAAAGGGTGGCAGCTTCTTCCACCATTGATGGATCTGTAAGCCTAAAAGAAACCCCTTTCCTCCTATAAACTGCGTCTGGTTTGAGGTCCATCTCTGCAATGAAAAGCTGACTACTATAGGGTCCTTCCACATTAACCAACTGAATAAGTATTTGTGTCTGATTTGTGCCCATTGAATTTCTGATCATTCTCTGCTCAAATAAACTCTGTTAAGTGTGTTTGCTCTGACCTTTTTCCTTTAACATCCATGGCTTCAGAAGTGGACTCCAAATGATCCTCCCTTTTTGCCTCATGGCAGCACAAAGGAGCAGTAAGGAGCAAACAGGCATCCATATGTGCTAACCCTCTTGTACTCATTAATTTTCACAGCAAACTGAGGTTCAGGGTCAGTATGTCTGTCTCTGATATAAACTCTGTAACTTTTATTAATTTCTCAGTTTATTTGAGCATTCTTAATCCCCACTGGGTTTGGGAAGTCTTAAGAGAAAATGAAATAGGTTCAGTTGGGAAGGTTGTGAGAAGCAGGAAATCATGGGCTCATCTGGATTGAAAGAACGTATTTTCATATAGAACTCTGGTTCATTTTGTAGGTAAAAATTATGTTTTCAGAGACTGTACTCCCCAAGGGAATATAAATGAACATTATCAAATGTAACTGTTATAGTGGCTGTAGTGTGGAAATTTTAGTATTTGCTGGGCTTGGTAGTAAATGCTTATAACCCCAGCATTCAGGTGGATAAGGTAATGGTACCTACCGTCAGTTTGAAGCCATTCTAGACCACATACTAATTTCCAGGACAGCCTAGGCTACAGAGAAAAAACACTGCCTCCAATAATAATAATAATAATAATAATAATAATAATAATAATAATAATAATCTAAAAATCAATGTAAGGAATAGAAAAAATAACAATACTATGTAATTTTGATTGACAAATAGATCTTCTCAAAAACTAAATAAAACAAAATTTGCACTTCTAAAAAACTTCTTACACAGTATAAACAAAAAGCTTAAGTAAATAATATGTTGAGAAATAATACTACTTTGACAGAACTCTCAAAAGCATACTTGCTCTCTTTCCTAGCCTTCTCTGGCTACTCAGAAGCATGAATCTGTTACAAGAATAAAATGCTAGACCTTCAGAACAGCCATACCCCTTCCTTAACTATTTTTTTTATTTGCTCAAAATCTTGAGAACAGAATTATAATGAAACTTTTACCTATCACTAGGAAATACCCAGATACTTACCAAAGAAATTAGAATTCCTCAAAATACATATGATCCAGACTACTTGATCTCTGCCAATTTATTTAGACCTGTGTGACTAGGTCTTTGGTAAAGCTTGTAACTAGATAAAGCGTGTACACAGCTAAGAAACCTGGGGAAGGCCCAACCACTCAAATTTACTTTTTTTTTTCCTTTAAGTAGTGGTGTTGCCAGTTTTGAGAGTGGCAGGGCCTCTCTCTGCTCTGATTGGGGAATTGGGGATAATAACTCATTATTTGCCCACTAAATGATATAACTCATTATGGACAATAAATATATATTAAAAAAAATTCATGCACAGGACAGTCAACGGTCACTAACATTTCCCAAGCTTGTGACTTTGGGTTTTGTTGTCTTACAACTGGCAAAGAAGTAAAAAGTGCAGATGCAATAGAAGGCCAGGTTATGCAGGTTTTATTTTAGAAAAATGAGTAAAGCAGAAAATTCCCACATTAGGAGAGGTCCCAAGCAGGTAACAGCATGGTAACTTGGACCAGGGCTTTGTATACCCTTAAAAATGTAAATTGGACACCAAGTTGGGGCGTATTTGGAACAGATATGGGGGCTTTTCTTAGGTTGATGAGTTAGACAAAGGAATGTGGATTCCTGCCAGCAAGAAAATCACCCATCACAATGTTTCAAGAAGAAGAAAGAACCAAGAAGTCAAACAGAGGCTGTCCCTGGTCACCATCCTGATGAGCCAGGTTTAGGTTCAGCCTGGAATTGCCTCTTAGTCTGACCAGAGCAGGTTGCTGACTAAGTTCTTCTGGGCCTGTGTTCCTAGCTAACTACCTATAAAAAGATGGGTACCTTGCTCCTAATCTCTATCAGTGTTAAGGATTGAACCCAGAGCTTCAGTATGTGAGGCAAGTGCTTTACCACTAAGCCACATGACCCCAAACCACTCAATCTTTCAAGGATGGAACACAGAAAGTTAGTGAATAACAATCTCTTAGAAGCCATCTGTTAAGTAACTTTTTGAAAATAATGACTGCTTCGTCATTCATTTTTGTGAAAAGATCATGAATGGACCATTTATTATCATAAACTAAGGTTAGAAGTACTGTTTGAAAAATATAGTGAGTTCAGACATATAAAATGCTTTGTCTGTCTTATGAGCTGCACCTTGCATTTAGTAATCTAGCTGACTAAATTAGAAAAATTATTCTTCAAAATATGTGTTCAGGCCAAAGGAGTATTTTCAGCCAGATATTTTGAGAATCTTTTGTACAAAAAATAAATCCATCTATGGGTGCAGGCAAGATGACTCAGTGGATAAAATGTCTCATAAATGGGAGGACCTGAGTTCAGGTTCCCAAGCACCCACATAAATACTGAGTAGGTACTGTAGCTGTATTCCCAGTGCTTGGGAGGTGGACACAGGGAATCCCCTGGGCAAGCTGGCCAGCTAATCTAGCTGAATTGGCAAACTCTGGGTTCAACTGAGTCAGACCTCAGGAAATAATGTGGCCATAGAAGGAAAATAGAAGATACTGGATGTCAACCTTTGCCACCCCAAACACGTACACACACACACACACACACACACACACACACACACACACACACACCTGTGAGCAGGTACCTGCTCACACATGTGAACATGCATACCACACACATGCATATGCAAAAAAGAAAAATTTTCATTTATAAAGATATCTTCACTAGCTGGGGTGACCCTCTCAACAACAAAATAGATAAAGGACTAAACCACCAGAAACTCATACTAAGAGGCTTAAGTCTACTTAACAAGCCTCATACTTATTTAAGCCGCTTCTCCTGGCCGCCCTGTCTTAACTGAGTCTTTACCTACATGTCTCTCTGTTTCAGCAAATGATGCTTTTCAAGCCTGAAGTCTAAGCTTGGTCCATTTGAGATGTAAATTTTCCATTTTATCTTACCCAACAGCCATGCTTTGGGAAATGCAAATTTAGGGGAAAAATGATTCATCCAGAGGTAGAGGGGAAACATGTGGAAATTGGCAAATGAAAAATCTTAAAAAGTTCATTTCACAAATATCAGTAAAAACGTTTTAGGGGTTGGGGATTTAGCTCAGTGGATGAGTGCTTGCCTAGCAAGCACAAGGCCCTGGGTTCAGTCCTCAGCACCACACAAAAAAAAGTTTTAGCTATCTTTCCTAAATCTTATTTCACTTTTTCCAGAAATACAAATCTACCGGACATTCTTTCATAAGTCAGTAAGTTTTCTGTTTTTGTACCTGAAGTACAACAGAAATTTGTAAAATAAAAACTATACAGGTTATGCTTATAGCTGAGCTTGTGTTTATATTTATCTATTTATGTTATGGATATATGATATTTTTCTACCTCCAGATATTAATAAAATGAGCATATAAAATAGCTTTATTTAATTGCCTTAAAGAAAACAAAGTTATGTAAAGCAAATATTCCTTCAACTCTTATAACATAGAAATCATCTCAAATACTTTTCAAGGTCATATGCTTATTAGCAAATCTTGGATAAGACCTGTTTAGTATCATTGGTTTCGTTAAATCAATTATATATGTAATATATATATATATATATATATATATATATATATATATATATATATATATATATATCCTGAATGATAAACTTAGGTATAATAAATAAATATATATATATATTTTTTAAAAAGAGGGGCTGGGGAGATGGCTTAGAAATTAAGACATTTGCTTGCAAGCCTGATGGCCCAAGTTCAAATCCCCAGTACCCACATAAAGCCAGATGCACAAAGTGGTCTATCTAGAGTTCATATGCAGTATGGCAAGAGGCCCTGGCATGCTCTCTCTCTCTCTCTCTCTCTCTCTCTCTCTCTCTCTCTCTCTCTCTCTCTCTCCCCTCTCTCTCTCTCCTCCTACTTGCAAATAATAATAAAGGATTTTTTTAAAGTAGAAAAGAATTATTAGACAGGGAGTCAGGAATTAGGGGCAATGGCCAGGCCCCTAATTAAACTATCCTCATGAACACACTATGACAGAATATCGATGGCATCTTTGTGTCTTTCTTCAATGTCAGAATTTATTGGCTAACAATAAATTCCCAAACTATGGCAGTTTAATAGGCTGCAATTTGCAAAGTGTTAGTTTTTTGGGAAAGGCGAGGAGAACAAACGAGAGAGAGGCTGAGATCATTCCACAGTAAGGAGACTTATGAACTCCATGGGCAGCGTGGCTGGTGTGGTGCCTGTATCTGATAAGGCAAGATGTCTGCTTCAGTGGTTTTCCCAGGGAAAGAGAGGTCAGCAGGCTGCCTCCCCCTTTCTACTTCTCTACAGCTGAGAAAGACAAGATTTGGGATTTTGTTAAGCTCCAATTCCCCTGGATTATGGTCAAAGGCACAACCTGCACGCTTCCACCTAGGGCTCTGGAAGGAGGTGTGACATCCCAAGCTCCAAGTCCCAGTAATTCAGGATTGGGTCCTACCCATTGCACACCATGCTCCCTCTCACAGTGCAAGATCCCCAACCCTCTTTCCCTAGAAAGCAGTGAGGTGAGGCGTGTTCAAGCCTGCTCTCAGCAGCAGGTAGAAGGGGGAGAATTGGGGCAGCTGTAAGGGGAGAAAGAGTGCAGAGTCAAGGACACTGTTCCAAGGGGGGGTGTGCTGGCTGAGCAGTGCCAATTTCCTTGAGAGCTGGTCGTTGGCAAATATGGGCCCTTTCACTCCAAGTGGGGAAGTTACTGCTGTTGTTTGGTTAGATTATGTCCACAAAATTGCCTTCTAAATATTTGGGTTTATGACCATATATATTAATGCTTCTATCACTTTTGTTGAGAAAGCTTTAAAAAAAACTACAAAGAGAATCTATATGAAATATCTTGCTGGGTGTGGTGGTGCACACCTTTAATCCCAGCACTGGGGAGGCAGAGGTAGGAGGATAGCCATGAGTTCAAGGCCACCCTGATACATAGTGAATTCCAGGTCAGCCTGGACTAGAGCAAGACCCTACCTTGAAAAACCAAAAAAAAAAAAAAAAAAAAAAAAAAAAAAAAAAGAAAAAAAAGAAATATAAACTCACCCACTATGACTCAGGGAAATTTGCTGAAGAGGGGGCGGAAAGAATGTAAGAGTCATGGTGGGGGAGAATAATTAATACATAAGAGGAAATGTCACCATGGATTCAATGGCTTTATCTAGGAACCTATGATATTGTTGTGTTAAGACATGTAATTTTAAGCCAATAAAAACATAAAAAATGAAGAAGCCATTAGGAAATGGAAAGACATCCCATACTTTTTTTTTAATCTTGACTTTCAATTTTTTAAGGTGTATATTCCAATTCAATGAGTTTCTCTCTTTCTATGTTTAATCTGTTATTCAATTTATTAACAAAATCTTAAACTTTATTTGGGAATTTAAAATTATTTAAAGGTTCACTTATATTATTTTTGCAATACATTAGGCTGTTTTCTTTCATAGTATCCTGTTTATTCTGATTTTGAATTTTGAGTTTATTTTTAATGTATTTAGACACAATAACAAGACAGATTCTATAATCGTAGAACTCAGTTTGTTATAATATCATTTATATACAATAAATAATATAATTATTATAATATTTATGTGTTTATGTTAGTATCTCTTGGCTCACCTTTTTGCCAAAGATCCTATATCCCTTGTAAGAACTTTTATTATTACTACTTTTGACTATGAGCTTCTTTTTTGAGGTAGGATCTCACTTTAGCCCAGGCTGACCTGGAATTCACTATGTAGTCTCAGGGTGGCCTTGAATTCATGATGATCCTGCTACCTCTGCCTCCCGAGTGCTGGGATTAAAGGTGTGCACCACCATGCCAGGTTTTGACAGTGAGCTTCTTGCTTTCTTTGGAGTTCTTTATGTGACGACACTTGGAAGACTGAATGGCAGTTAACAGAGAGAATTGGTATTTGCTTGTGTCACTAGGCTTAGGTTGCTTCCAAACATAGACCATTTTTATTTTGCTGGTTAGGGATTTTCAGAACAGACAGATAAAGAAAACATGTCTTAGCTGGGTGTGATGACTTGTGCCTGTGATTTCACAAGTCAGTGGCCAATCTGGGTTCCATAGTGAGTTCCAGAGTAGCCTGGGTTATAAAATTATATCATGTCTCAAAAAAATTAAGGTCATATATTCATGAAGGCTGAATTTAGTTAAAAGTTCTCTTGGAGACTGCTTGACCCCACACCACATAAAGGAAATAAAAATGTTCTTGCTTCCTGACATCAAGAATGTAAACAAGAGAATTGTGTAATTCTACAGGGCCTCAGCTTTATTTGTAGGTTTTCTGTTCTTTTCTTGCCTTATGTAGTTCTGAAGCTTTTATCCTTGACCTTAGCTTGTCCAGCCATCAGAAGGAAAGTTCAAGGTCTCAGTGTAAGTAACTGGTAACCCCAGAGGAAATGCCAGCAACGATGCTTACTTATTAAACATGAGTTTTGCCTCTGTTTATTCCCCCCTTTTCATTAGCTTAAAGGGCTCTCAAATTATATTTTATCCTGAATTTTATTTATTTTCATAAGGAAAGTGATCTAGATCTCTAATTTACTATTTTAATGAAAACTGAAATCCCTGAGGACAAAAACATTGACATTATTTTTATTTCACAGGGAGATTCCACAATCCAGTTATGCATTTTGGAATAATATAATTTATGAACATCCTACATCATTTATTTTGTTTGTATTGTATAATGTGTATACACTGATAGCCAATACACAATAACACCAACAAGGTGAAAAATAGCCAACTTAGATAGAAACCATGCATCTAGCCTTGAAAATTGAGAAAAACAGGATCACTGTTTCTTCATCCATCATAGTGTAGAACCAGAGTAAAATTGATGCTGTGCACATCACTGGTTTATTAGCCACAAATCATGTGCAAATCACTACAGTACTGACTGTCACAAAATGATTTCAGTAAAATAATGGACAGAAATCAAGAGTCAGGCAGTGCCATCAATAGATGCTATCAATAGTGAACATATATTTTTTAAAATTTTGTTCATGTGCTTTTAGTTATTTATTATTGATTACTTGTGAGATTACCCAAAATAAATACTCTTTTAGTTATCCAGTTTTTTGAATCAATAACCAGTTTTATAAGGGACATATTTTTAAATGACTTTTAAAAAATATTTTTTTATTTGCAAGCAGAGAGAGAGAGAGAGAGAAGAAAGACAAATAGATAGAATGGGCATGCCTGAGCCTCCAGCCATTGCAAACAAACTCCAGAGTCCTGTGCCACTCTGTGGATCAAGCTTTACTTGGGTACTGGGGAACCTGGTCATTAGGCTTTGCAGGCAAGTGCCTTAACCATTGGGCTATCTCTCCAGTCCTCAATAATCAGTTTTCCTCCTACCTCTGCCTCCCAAGTGTTTGGATTAAAGGCATGCACCACCACGCCCGGCTCAGTTTTAATCACAAATTTTTAACTCTAAAAATTTCCAAGTCTGTTTGGTTAAGAAATTTGCTGTTTATTATTTGCACTGTTTTTTATATTTTATTTATTCAGTTCAATGAGACAGACAGACAGAGAGAGAGAGAGAGAGAGAGAGAGAGAGAGAGAGAGAGAGAGAGCACACCAGGGCCACCACCTTGTGGGTCTGGTTTATGTGGGTCCTGGGGAATTGAACCTGGGGCCTTAGGCACTAGAGCTAAGTGCCTTAACCGCTGAGCTATTTCTTCAGCCCTGCACTGTTTTATGTGACTCTTTAAAGCATAGTGCACTTAAAGCATAGCTAATAATTGTTAAATGCTTTCTTTCAAATATGAGGGTGTTAAGAATTAAGAATTCTGTTTCAATTGCTCTATTAACATGAAAGAAAATTAATACTTTTGCTTGCCTATTGGTAAGTCTTCTGATAATTTTTTAGCATACCAAAACCCTTACATCTATGTAATTTTAAATGGTCATGAAAGTGAATTCATGGTCTTCTTGATGGCAGATTTTATCAGCTATACAAAGCACAAATAGCCACCAGGATCTGCAAGCTTTATTTTGCCTTGAAAAATCAATGTTACTGAATGACAATAGACATATAGATTTATTTTGAGAATAAATCAATAGCATATGTAACCACAAGCCTTTGACATCAAGATGAAAAAATTCAAATAATTAAAAGGAGACATAAGCCATTGATTGGGTTGTATTATAGGCAGAAACAAAAAATATGAAACTTTCACCTACTGGCAAGACTCTATTACTTACGCTTAGTCCAAGACATTTGGTCTTCTGGTATTCTATAAAACCATGCAGTTATAAAAAGATTTAATATTGAAGACTCCTGCTGCACTGTTATTTGTTAACTGTTGGGGACCTCTTTGGTATTAATACAGGCAAGCTGTACTTCTTGGCTGTACCGTCTCAAGTTCACTATTTGCCAGAAATAGGCCTGATAATGAGCTGTGCATAATATCTGAAGCTAGTTTAATAATAAGCTATTTGTTTCCCATGATTCATATTTTCACTCTAGATTAATTCAGGGAATTTAAAGTGAAAGGATTATTGGTTCATCTCATTTATCCTAGTTAAGAAAAATCAAAATGTTCTTCCAGGTAATACTGCTAATATATCTGACCAGGAAGTTTATACTTTATTTGATTTATTATCTTTTTATCTAAAATAAATTCAGTCCTAAATGAATATGGCTTTATGGTTTTATTCTATAATCTTGTTCGAGGCCAGCCTGAGACTACAGAGTGAATTCCAGGTCAGTCTGGGCTAGAGTGAGACCCTATCTCAAAAAAACAAAAAAAAAGTTTTATTTGTATAGTTGTGTGTGTGTGTGTGTGTGTGTGTGTGTGTGTGTGTGTGTGTGAATGAGTGTGCAGTTGAGTCCCTTGTTGCTGCAAAGGAATACCAGTTGTGTTTTGCTTTACATAGATACAAGGGAATTAAACCTGAGCTAGCAAGCACAAGTCTTGAGCTGCTGAACCATCTGCCTAGCCTTTTTCCTAATAATATCAAAAATGTTCAGGGGAATACTCCCAGAGCCGGGTGAAGATCACACACTGAATCTTAAGAAATCTATTCAGGACTAGACAAAGGAAACAGACATCAAAAATGGCTTTGAGCCTTTGGTTCAACTAGCAGGGAGCTCAGAGGAAGCAATTACTAGAAATATGGGAGTTAGTAGAAAAAAGTGAGGAAGAGAGAAAAGGAAGAGGAGAAACTGATTTTTTTACTTATTAATTTTTAAAAACATTTTATTTATTCATTTTCAAGCAGAGAAATACAGAGAGAGATAGAGAGAGAGACAGAGAGAGAAAGAGAGAGAAAGAGAGAGAGGGAGGGAGGGAGAGAGCACCAGGGCCACCACCTTGTGGGTCTGACAAATGTGGGTCCTGGGGAATTGAACCCAGGGCCTTAGGCACCAGAGGCTTATTAATTTTAAATTCAAAATTCAAAAGGAAGAAATCAGAGATCTAATTGTAAAAGAATAAAACAAAATAAAATCAGTAATTAATAAATGACAAATTGGAACCCAGCAGTCACTTAAAATATTAATAAACCAGAGAAACGTTTTCAAAAATTATGAAAATGTTTCTTATGACAAGAAACGCTGCAATCAAAGTTTCAAGATGAAAGGTTAAGCATAACATTTTGGCAATTTATAGATGAAGGATTATTGTTCTTCATAAATGAAACACATCTAAATCTTGCATGTGTATGTGAATGGTGTTCATGTATGCGCAAGCACGCATACACATTTGTGCACATGAGTATGAAGCCAGAAGACAACTTCAGGTATCATCCTTGGCTCCACTGTTCACATCTTCTTGAGACAAGGTATCTCCTTGGCAGAGGTCATCAATTAGCTTAGACTGACTGACTAGAGAGTCCCAGAGATTTTCCTGTCCCCACCACCCCAGTGATGGGATTGCAGGAGCATGCCACCACCCCCTGGGTTCAAGGGATCAAACTGAGGTCCCCATGAATACTAGGCATACACTTTATTCACTGAGTTATCTCTCCAGTCCTCAACATTAAAGATTTTTAAAGAGCAACATACACAAAAAAATATGAAAGAGCAATTCACAGAAATTCATTCAACCGATGAAGTTTAATGAAAACCGTATTCTGAGCTTGGAAGATAGCTTGGCAGTAAAGCACTTGTTTGCAAAGCCTGACCATGTGGGTTCAATTCCTTAGTACCCACATAAAGCCAGGAGCATGTAGGGGTCCATCCACCTAGAGTTCGTTTGCAGCAGGAGGATGCTATGGTACATACACCCATATTCATTCATATTCTCTCTCTTTCTCTCTATCCCTCTCCTGGCAAGTAAATAATAACCTTTTGCAAGTAAATAAATATATATTTTTAAAACATGTACTCTTACATTTAATTTTAAGTGTTCATATGACTTACTTCATTCACTTCACAATAGCAGCAGAAGTCTTTCTACCTTTTTACAGTGAATGGAGCACAAGTTTTCTACAGGAGTAAAGCTTGAAGCCTGGCTATGGCTTCTCTCAAAGCAAGGGACCAGTAGGAGGCTGCCTCTAGGTCTGGTGAAGGTATTTTTCAGCACATCCTATCATGTTAATAAAATGTTAATAAAATAACATCCTATCATGTCATGGAAGCAGGGAAGCTAACAAACACAAATTGGTCATCAAAAAGGGCAGACAAGTCCAATTTCATGGAGCTCCTCCACTCCTGAACAGGATGGATATAGAGCTGCCAGCAGACCCAGCTATCACTCTACTGGGCATCTACTCTCAAGTATCCTCACCGAAGCAGAGACATGTGCTCGACCATGTTTATAGCAGCTCCATTCTTAATAGGGAGTGTTGTAGTCAGCATTCTAGTTGCTGGTCAGAAAGAACCCGAGCAAAAGCAGCTTGTGGAGGAAAGGGTTTATTTGGCTTATAGACTCAAGGGGAGACTCCATCCTGGCGGGGAAAACTATGGCATGAGCAGAGGGGTGGACATCACCTCTGCCACAGCACTGAAAACAGCGGCAGGAAGGTGTGCCTGGCAAGGGGAAGCTGGTTTATAACCCCCATAAGCCTGCCCCCCCCCCCGACAACAAAGCTCTAGGGAGGTTCTAATTCCCGAACTGCCATCAGCTGAGGATCCATTGCTGAGAACACATTCATTTGTTTGTGGGGGACACCTGGATCAAACCATGGCAGCGAGGAATTGGAATCAACCCAAATGCCCATCACTGGGATATCAAAGTTGTGGTACATATACACTATGGAATTCTATGATGAAATTTAAAAGAAAATGGACAGACTTGGAGCAGATCATTCTTAGTGACCACACACAAGAGCAGAGAGCTAAGCACCCCATATGTGTTTCCTAAATATGTTAAACCGGAACATTAAGAAAAATTGCCAGTGAACAGAGAGACTGTAAAAGGGAATGAAAAGAATTGAGGTGAAATGGGAGGGGGGGGACTCACACAGTAAACTAAACTAGTAATGAATTGACACCATAAAACCCTAGCTTTTATATAGTAAGCTCCTGAGGAAGCTGAAGGCACTACCTGGTGTGAGGAGCCATGAACAGAATGGAAGGAAGTCTAACCTCAAGAATAATTGCTCAGGCCTGCATCTCCCTGTCCCAGTCCTTCTCACTCTGAGCTGTTGATCACAGAGACCCACGAAGTCCCCAAACATGGCAGACTTTTGTCAAAGCTCTTGAATACCTTTCCAGGCCTAAGGTAAGACCCTATTGCTGAAGAAATCACAGAATGTCATCAAACAACACCAAGAGATCCTGCTAGATCCAGAATGGTAACCAGCTACCAGATGGTAGCATGTGTAGCACTGGAAGGTGTTTCATGAGCTGCCAGGGGAAATTGGTGAATGATATTTGGAGAATACAAAGACCACTGATGTACAATATAGACAATTGTAATAAGAATGCTGCTATTGGAAGAGACCAGCAAGTCAAGAAATGCTCATCTGTGCAATAGTGGCGCTAAACTTAGGAGGGTAATCAATGGTTTACTGATTGGCTAAGAGATCCACTTAGTGACAAGGAACCCTTAACTGGAACTGAGATCCGTGGCAAAATCCTATGGGAACCAAGAATCCTGGATTCTAGGGGAAATTCCCAGTACCAGAGAGCTACAGAGAGGCTACACCCAATAGAATCTTGCCAAAATAGCAATATTGTCTCATTTAACCTATATTTATCTCACTCTCCAATGGAGAATCTTTTGTATTTTTCAGAAGGTAGTGAGAGAGCTGGGGACAACTCAATTCCCCCAATAAGACATTGGATGATGGCTGACATTCTGGCAGGAGACAAACCACCCTTGGCCTTCACATAGGGGCCAAATGAAAACTACTAAAAAGTGACAAGACAAACAGGAGACCAATCACCACAGCAAGTCTGATAACCCATGAAAGGTCAATAGAGATACCCAACACAACCCAGGGTAAAAATCCAGAGATACTTAAGATCTCAACAGCAAAGCTGACTCAAAACTCATCCACCATGACTCAGGGAACTCAGCAGAAGAGGGGGTGGAAAGATTGTAAAAGCCATGGTGGGTGAGAATATCCAGAGACATTGCCCCCCTCAGAAACAGCACACAAAGGGTAAAGAAAAAAAGAAAGAAAAACTGGCTACCTCTGGTGCAGTTTATAACCCCCTAACCTATGGACAGATCCAGTATGCACAGAAAGAAAGGACCCCAGTGGGTAGGGGACAGAGAGGAAGGAAACAGGGACACCTTCACAAGATTTGCTTATACAATGTATATACTTATTCATAATAAAGATATTTTTAAAAGGAGTTTCTCCAGCATAAACAGCAATGATATAAACAGCAAAAAAGTTACAATTTTTTAAAAATCACGAAATTATAATAAAATTGAAATATTTCACAAACAAAACAAAATTAAGAAGTCTTACCACCATTGAGAGTTGTTTAAAAATCAACTAATTAATCTCTGATAAATCACACATAAAAGGAATAAAACAAATACATGCAGTATGTTTATTGATAGGTTATACTTTAGAGTAACTAAATGGTTGATCAAGGAAAATTCAAAATGATATAATTATGGTTTTTCATCTCAGTAAAGTGGATCTAGACAAACATAATCACAAGACGCAAGGATCAAGACATTTATAAGACTTTTGGACAAGTATGACCTGCACAGTAGAAATTTCCCTCTAGGTGCAATGATTTTTTAAACCATAGGCTTCTGACTTGGTTCAGAGTACAAGATGTGAATTCCTTTCCACTGAGAGGACCTCATATCCAATCAGAGGGCTGTTGATTACCCCCATAGTCTGTGCACTATTGCACTGGTGGGTATATCTTGCCTGGAGGTTGATTTCTGCGGCAGTTTACATAGCACTTTCCAGAACTATAAAGATGTACTTGTGTCCCCACAGTGAATACCCATAAGTCCACGGAGGAAGGCCCTCAGTGGAATGGGGGTGAGGAAGAGACTTTAACCCTATGGGAATATGACCATGAGACAATATGTTCATATACACTCAATTACCACTGCACTTAGAAGATTAGTAGCATCACCTGTGTATGATATATTCTTGTCTCTCAAAATTGACCCAGGACCTAGCCTATGTGTAACAAGACTGTCACAATATTGACAATTTTTAAGTGGGGTGATGGGATCATGAGTAATGTGTATATTATTCTCTCTACTATATGCACATATGAAATTCCCCATTGAAACATCTTTAAAACAAAATGCAGACTAATGAGGGCTTAAATTTGAAAGAAAATACGGATGCTACATCAAGGACGTGTAGAGAGAAGTCATGAGCTTAGAAGTTCTTTAAATAGAGCAAGGCAGGAGGAAGCCAAAGAGAGCTATGGGGAAATTCCTATTAGGAGAAAAGAAGCCAATGAAGGAAGCCCAGACATGTCTGAAAGGGACAGATGCTGGCAGGAGGAAGGGGCATCTGATGGCGAGGGAAAGAAATCTACCATGAGAAGGAAAAGACGCTATGGTCATTGGGTGCTTGGAAAGTAAAGTGTCCCCATAACCTCATGGGTTTGTGATTATGCATTCATAATCCCGAGCGGGTAGACCCTTTGGGAGGTGGGGCCTTTCCAGCCCTACTGGGTGTTCACTAGCTCACTTATTCTTACTACTATCTCACAGCTGATGTGACAAGATGTGATGCCCAGCCTCTGTTCTACGTGCTTTCCCATGTTGAAACGTCCCCTTGAGACTGTAAGCAGAAATAAATATTTCCTTTCTTCCATATGCCGTTTTTGGACAGATACTTTATCCCAGGAAACAGAAGGTAACTGCAACAGTCATCCATATAAAAACAGCATTTGCATAAGAAGATGATGGACACAGAAGGAATTCACATCAGAGGAGCACTCATATCAGAGGAGGAGCACCCACACCAGAGGAGCAACTGGGCACCACTCAGGCAACAGGGTCCAGGGTCTGGGGTCCAGGGAAGAGTTGCTCTAACTCATCAAAACAAATGCCATTTTGCATCAGTCTGGAGCCAAGAAATGGGCACTAATGTGTCGCATACATATTCAGATGAAACTAGCTCCATTTGCCATGATAAGAAAGGCCAGAGCACTGGCAGAGAAAGGCCCTTAATGGAGTTTTTATCTCTGGTGAGCAGATCCAGGAGCAATGAAATCTGCCAAAAGTAGAAAGGTTTGATGGCTTCAAAATACCTTGATGGGAATATAATCTGCATTGAAAAAATATCATTTCCCATTATTTTATACTATGGAATCTACAAGGACTACTTATTAGACTCTCCAATTCTGATCTTACCATCTAATTAATTCAATGTGTTTCCTTCGATTCTTGGAGGATTTTAGTACTAAAGAAATGGTGTTGTAAGAAAGAAGTGTTCTTCAAGAATGTTTTTTCTCCTTGTCGCATTTAGTTTGGTTTTCTTTTCTTTTTTAACCCCCCAAATCCAGGCAGCATGTCTCCAATACATTCTATATATCACTTACCCCAACTCTCAGAAACAAAACTCAAATTTCTTGCTGTTGACACCTACAAAACAATTCTCAACACACATCTGGGAAGGCGAGTTGCTCATGGCCACAAGGAAATTCTGGCAGGATTTTTATTATCACACTATTTAGTGCCCGTGAATGAGGAGAGCATGTGTATTTATTAGAGAACTCTCGTGTGGGGTGATGTCATTGCCATATGAACTGACGTGTACACTTCTTGGAAATTAAGCTGGGTGTTGTATTTCAGGCAGAAAATTAATTCATGAAGAGTCCTGGCTAATGTTGATGGGGAAAAAAAAGAAAAAAAATGTCATGCAGGTGAGTTCCATTAATTCACAGCTTTGTCCACATCTCTTGCAATTCTTCGCAGTAAAGGAATATTTTCACATGATACCAAAGGGTTTCCACTAACAGGGAGGATGTGATTATTGCCTCTACCTTAGGGGTACTTTGTGGATTAGTGCTGAGGAAGTTTGGTAGGGAAGACTAAGGTAAGAGTAGGGAAAACTGTAAAGATAGCATATGTCTCATTAAGTGGTAATAATCAACTCAGTAAAGTTGGTATACCACAGTAGATCTTGGATCAGCTCAAGTTGGCCTAATATTGTGAAACATTTTGATACTCTCAGTTTCTCCAAGTATTGCTCATAGAACAAACTTTAGGGCACCATCTTCCTTCAAGCCATACTAAAAAGAGAACACTCTTGAGCTATAATTCATTCTCAATAAGAGAAAAATCAATTGGTCCAGACCATCACTGAACCAGTGAGTGCCTGAGATGCTGTGTGCCCATGGAGTGGTACTGAAAGCCCAGGAGGAGAACACTGGCATTGGTGGAAAATCCAGAGTTCTTATAAGCTATAGTCTTTTTTTAATTATTATTTATTAAGTAGAAACTTTTCCCAAACAAGTCATGTGTTGGTACCACCGTTTTCCTCCTCCTGTCCCCATTCCAATGAAGGCCCTCCTTGGTGGGATTTTTATAAACTATACTCTTGATGATTTAGTCAACCTCTCCAGATAATGTTTCCTGCTTTAAAACAATGGAAAACGTAACTGCCTCCCAGGATGAAATATGTGAAGAGATAAAAGTACTCCCTTCTATTCATTTCTTGGTCTGAAATTTATGACTTGCAGGCTTGATTTCCCTTCAAAAGAGCTTTACTTTTTCAAGTTTCATTTTTCTTGCTCTACGTTCACTAACGTGGAAATAATTGAACTCTGTGCTTCTCTAACAAATGCTTAGAAACTGGCTCTTATGAGGCTTCTTATAAAAGAGCTACATGTTTTACCTTTTTATGTTAAACAAACATATAAATGGAGGGAACCTTTCCATTGAACGCATGAACTCACACACGCTAAACAGGTGCTTTACTACTGATACACACCCAACCTCACACACAGACACACACACACACACACACACACACAAATCAATTTTTTTTCTTTATTGTTCATAATGTGTTACATTGTTTAGTGGGCCAACCATGAGTTGTTATCCCCAATTCCCCGTTGTTCCATTCCCCATCCCCAGTCAGCTGGATATCCTCCTCCATGGGCCGTCTGTATCAGTCTTTGTGGTAGGGGACCATGGAGAGCTCATTCTTCAGCCAGGCTCTCATGACAAATCAATTTTTAAAAATCACATTATGATTGTTTCCTGATGTGTTTTTTTTGAATGTTCCTAATAGAATCAGATCTAGAAATTGCTTAAGCTCAAGTAATGGAAATTAATGATGAGAATTTAATGGCCTAATGAGAGATGGTAATTTGAGATCAGATGGGATTTTCTAGAAGCAAGAAAACAAATTCATGAAATTTATAGTTGGCCATACCCCCGAGAATAAACAGCATATTGATCCAGCAGGAATCTCAAAAGAAAGTTCTTTACAAAGACACCTTCTTCATTGTTGTTGTTGTTGTTGTAGTATCTTTGAGATTTGTTTTGTTTGCTTTTAGAGACAGGGTCATGCTATGCTGGTCTGGAATATTTGTGGAGACCAGGCTGGCCTCAAACTGTTGGGCTTGCAGTCATCCACCTGCTTCTGTTTTTGAGGTGCTGAGATTACAAGCGTGTGCCCCCATCTCCAGCCAAGTAAGCCTTTAGAGCTATCCAATAAACTTTGTGTGATAACAGAAGGTTCCTAATAGCTCTTAGGAGATTAAACTGCTATATCATAACACCTTAGAGTGGACAGCTATAAATAACCAAATGATTCTCTCAGTTCTAGAGTCTTGGAAGTCTAAGATGAAGGCACATCAATCTGTCATCTCCTGAGGACCCACTTCCTAGCTCACAGACTTCCAGCTTCTCACTGTGGCCTCACATAGTAGGACTGGTGAATTAGCTCCTCTGGGGTTCTTTTAAGGGTGCTATTCCCCCTCATGAGGATTCCATCCTTGTGAAATAGTCATCTTCCAAAGACCTCTCCTCTCAACTCTCTCAGCCTGAGACTTAGGTTTTGAAAATTCTGAAAGAGCACAGCCTCCAGTCTCTAACATCCTATGCCGTTTGTTCAGCAGGAAAATAATAATCATTTTGTATATGGACTCCTTAACTTTATGATAAACTTCTGGAAAATAACCAGTTGAGTTTCCACTTTATTTCCAACTATGACTGGTTCATTTCCTGCACACACGGTTTTTGCAATACATAAGAATGCTGTCTTTTTTAAAAGACCTAAATTTAGTTTTAAACACAACCTCCTCTTTCAAATCAGCTTTCACTGAGCTGTTTTCCAGCACATCTAGTATGTGGATAGCAATGTCAATGTCAATTTCAGCCTCGTGATCTTTTTAACATCACTTCCTGTTAATCCACTCTTCGTGGAAGCAAAGAAGCCTACATCGGGCTAGAATTAATGGACAAGTCATGTAAATATATTCCACATTCTCTCACCTCCAAGAGGAACTTTCTTAGTATTTTATTAAAGTAAAACTAACTTTCACCTCCAACTTCAACCCCTTAACTGTTCCCACTTTCCTACTTCACCTGTATTTATCAGCCAGCATCAGGTGATTTTTTCCTACCAATCTCAGCCTTTTCTCTCACTTCTATCTGGCTTACTGGACACATTCTCTATGAATATTTAAATGGGTTTTTTTTTGCTTCAATGACTTCTCCCTCTCTCTCTTTCTCGCTCTCTCGCTCTAATTTTTCTTCTATTATATGTATTAGTCACACTTCTCCAGGGAAATAGAACCCTGATATATATATCGATAAATAGAACTATATAGATATTTGTGTGTATAGAGTTATAAGATAAAGTGATCGATCATCAGGAATTGTCTTATACAGTTATGGAGGATGAGATGTCCCAAGATACACTAGAGCGACAAGACTTTTTTTCTGCATTATGTTCACATATTTAGTTTTAGAAATTCCAACTTTGTTGTGTTGTGTGTGTGCATGCACAAGTAGCTACACTTCACATGCATGCACACAGGCACACATGTGCACAGGTGCACAGGTGCACACCTGCTGGCTTTGTATGTCTGGTCTGGGGATAGAAGTCAGGTGCTTGCTTGAGCTTTCAGACTTTACCTATTAAACTATGTCTCCAGCTCTCATACTCTTCTTTGAAGCAGCATCTCACTCTAGCTCATGCTCACCTGGAGCCCAGGCTGAACTTGAATTCATAGCAATCCTCCTACCTCAGCCTTCCAAGTATGATGATTATAGGCATGAGCCTCCACCACACCTGTCTCATATTAATTTTTTAACATATTGGTCATAGCCTACTCAAATGATATACTAACACTAATGGATTGTGACTCACAGTTCTAAAATCACTGTGTTTCCCATAACTGTAAGGAATCCTATAATTGCTTCTCCTCAAATCCAGACTTGTAAATCTAACAGTTTGTCATTTGATAATAAAATAAAATGTGACCTCATTAAAAACTTAGACTTTTACTTTACTCTCAGATCTTTACTTCTCTCAATTAACAAATTGTTCCCACTCAATGGAACCTAAGAAGTCTGGGTTGTTTTCCCTTTGTTTTGGCATGCTTTCCCCCACCACACTGCCCACCAAGAATCTTTGGTTTAATCTTGTCAATCATAGGAGGTAGGAGACCGGGTTTGTGATGACAATCCTGATCACGGTGGATACTTGGTCCTGATGTCAAGTTGTAGCTTTCTGAGTGGAGTTACTGAAGGCCACCATTGCTTCACCATTTGTTGACAGCTGCGGAGAGAAAGGTCTGTCTGAGTGGAACTGTCCTGATTACTCATGGGTCAAAGTTAATGTGCTACTTTCTCCACGATGCCCATGTGTGAGTTAGATTTTTCATCACTGCAGCAGATACCTGAGTGAAAGTCGAGAGGGGGAAGGATTTATCTTGGCTCCTGGTCTCAGAGGTTTGGCCATGGTCATGAGCTGCACTGTGTCTGGGGTTGTGGTGAGGCGGTGTCATGGTAGAACAGAGCCACTCACCCCAAAGCAATCAAGAAACAGAAAAAAAAAGAGTGACAGGTAGGAGCCAGGACAAGGTAACAATCAAAGTCAGGTGCCCAGAGACCTACTTTCTTCAGCTAGGCCCTACCTTCTAATGTTGCCAGCACCCCCACACATCCCCAGATAGTGCCACCAGATGATGTCATTAAAAATGAGACCTCTTTGATAAATGTGTCTTGAAAGAGGAAAGCACAGGTAAACAAGTAATATCCTTTACATTCCAAAGTGATAAGGAAATTCAACATAAAGATCCCCAATAAGTGCATAAAAAATTAATCCAATAAATTACTTTTTACATTTTATTTATTTATTTCCAAGCAGAGAGAGGGAGAGAAAGGAGAGACAGAGAGAGAGAGAGTGGACACACCAGAAGTTCCAGCCACTATAAACAGACTCCAAATGCATGCATGCATCACTTTGTGAATCTGGCTTTACATGGGTCCTGGGGAATTGAACTCGGGACATTAAGATTTGCGGGCAAGTGCCCTAACTGCTGAGCCATTTCTCAAGCCCCAAGTTATAATGTGCATTATGTAGAGGTATTTTGATTAACATAAAGTAATTTTTTACCCATGAAGAAAAAATGAGACCTCAAAGGACTCAGAGACTCTGACTTGTCTGTTGCCATTGGAAACCTGAGAGGTGATGCACCCAAGATCAGGTCATCAATTGATTCTTCACTCTGACTTATCACAGACCAAGCAATTCTCTATGCTTGTTGTATGTTTATGTCATCTGCACATACACAACACACTGCCTCAGTTTCCCCTCTATTCCTGCTCTTTCCCTCTCCCAAGACTGGCAACCTGCCTCTCCACTAGCAGGAAGCTCCTTTGCTTTGTCAAATGTCCAATGGCCAAGGAAGCAGAGAGTCAGGAAAGAAGCAAAGGGAACATTCTTGATCAGCAGTTAGAGTGGACAAAACTAGTTTACAGGGAGGGGCACAAGCCAGAGCCTGGGATGTGAACTTCTAGAAAGGGACCATAAGGAAGAGACCTTCAGCACACTAGAAGTTTTCAGCTTATCTGACTCAACAGGCAAAAACATGTTACAACTCACTGAGTCTTAATTTTTATGCATTTGACTAGGCCCTCATTACACCTCAAGGCAGAGCAATAAAGCCAAAATCCATGAAAAAATATTACACAATTATCTCATTCTATACTAATTATACATTTTAAAAATAAATATAGTTTATTAATTTGGTAAATCATTACACACAGTAAAACCTGAACCCTAAAAATATCAAACAGAATGATAGGACAGAAAATGACTTCAAAGGATTTGCCAAAAGAATAGGTTGAAAGTGAAAATAAGTTCAAAGTGAAATGCTAAAAATTGAAATGTCTATAATATATTCAAAAATATTTCCATGAATATACTTAAAGGAAGGATATATCCATGATTTAAACTACTTAACTTTTAACAAATAAAAATTCCCCAATATTTTGATAAACAGAATGAATTCCTTCACTAAGTATTTCATTAAATATATTTTTAAATAGAATATATTTGTGAAAATATTTAGAAGACATATATATACATATATATTCATATCCATTCCATACATCTAAGAAAATTTCTATTTTCTTATGGTGCTGGGAAGATTGGTCAGCTGTTAAAGGCATTTGCTTGTAAAATGTCTTATATCAAATATTTATTTTTGTTTATCTAAGGAATTATCACTCAAGCAAAAATTATTTGGTGTGTATGTAGGTGTATGAATGTGTGATACACACACCATATATGTATATAAATGTATATATGGTGTGTGTGTGGTATATGTTTGCATGTGTTCATGTATTGCATGTGTGTACATTTATTTGTGTGCATGTGTTTGGAGGCCAGAAGTCTGTATCTTCTTCAATGACTCTCTATCTGGTTTTCTGAGATACAGTCTCTTACTAAACCTACAGCTCACTGACTTGGCTAGAACAAACAGGCAGAAAGCCAGAGAGGAATCCTCCTGTCTTTCTCTGCAGCACTGGGATTATAGGTAGACTCTCCCCCACCTCTTTTACATGGGTCTGGGGATCTGGACTCAGCTCCTCCAGGTTGCACTGAAAAGACTTTTCCAATGGAACCATCTCCCAAGGCCTCAAGCAAAAAAAAAAAAATCAGTGAATAATTTATTAAAGAATTGATTCACTTTTTGTTGAGAAATAAGACTGACTTTTAGACCTAGAAACCCCTATGTCTGGGGGGAAAAAATTAAAGCCAAATTAGATTAAGGAAAGCAGCTGTATCCATAGCCTGGAAGAAAGTGATTAATTTCGGAAGGAGAGAGACTGCAGAGAAAACTCAAAACAGGGCTGGGGAGATGTCTCAGTGGTTAAAGGCACTTGTTTACAAAGCCTGATGGCCTGGGTTTCATTCCTCAGTACCCTCGTGATGCCAGCTGTACAAAATGACTTAAGTGTCTGGAGTTCATTTGTCAGGGCTGAAACTCTGTCATGCCCATTCATTTCTCTAAATAAATAGATAGATAGATAAATAAATAAATAAATAAAATATTTTTAAAAGAAAAACAAAAACAAAGAAGAAATGGATTCTAGACAGAGCCTTACATAACAGGACCAGTGACATAGGTCTCTGTTGGCACATGTTAGGCAAGATATAGGTCTTGCCTAAAATGTGAGGTCAGGGCTGGAGAGATGGCTCAGTGGATAAGGCACTTGCCTCCAGTGCCTAAGGCCCCTGGTTCAATTCCCCAGGACCCACATAAGCCAGACCCACAAAGTGGTGGCCCTGGTGTTCTCTCTCTGTCTCTCACTCTCCCTCTCTCTGTATCTCTGCTTGAAAATGAATAAATAAAATTAAAAAAAAAATAAAATAAAAATAAAATGTGAGGTCATAGACTAGATCTCCAGAAATGAAAAAAAATATATATTTTTTAAAGAAAATAATGAAAGGAAGAAGTAGTCCTGAGGGGGTGGGGGCTGCACACAGGAGAGGGAATACGATCAATTCGTGCAGATGGATGTGAGAGAGGAAGCCCAGAGAAGTCTCAACCACAGCTAAGTATATATGAAAATGCCTTAAGGAAATCTGCTACTTTTTTATGATCATTTTAAACGTTTTTCAAAAAATGTTTACAAGAGGCCCAGGGACGGTATGATAGGTACTCCTTCAGCTGAAATTGACGTCCACTAAGAGGCTAAAGCTTGAACAAGGGTTACAACTTCAGTATGAAATGTCCTCCACAGGTTCATGTTTGAATGCTTGCTGCCAGTCGGTAGAGCTATTCTGGGAGGTTGTGGAAATTTTAGGAGGTAGGTTCAGTGAGATGTGTCTTTGAAGGGTAGACCTGGCATCTGGTCCCTTCCGCTTGGCTCTACTTTCTGTCTGCCATGAGATGGGTGGGACAGATTCCCACCTCCTCCAGTGTCAGCAAAGCCAAGGGACTGAAGTCGCTGAAACTGTGAGCCAAAGTAAACCCTTCCTCTCTGTCAGAGAGTTGATCACGGTAACAATAAAATTAACATGGAATATCCTAAGAAAGGCTTGGAGAATAACAAAAGAGCAAAAAGGGGTCCAGAGCAAGGGCTCTGGACTGTACCAGTGATCCTGGGCAACTCAATGCGGCTTCCTCAGGCAGAGAGAATAGTTGGTTGATGGGTTCAAGCGCTGTGAAGATGTGCTATGAGCCATGATCCTGAAAATGTTTCACAGACCTTTTAAAAGTTCAAAGGAGAAGTAGACAGAGATGAATTTGACATATATCATCTCTATACCAAGACTGGCTTTATTTTCAGGGGAAAGCAGAGAAACTGAAGTCTGGCAGAACTGGAATGAAATCTTCCTCTGGGAGTGTATCAAAGCATCAGGTCCTCTGTGAGCCTTTATCCCAATATCTCAGCAGGGAGAGATTTATTTATTTTTATGATTGACCAGACTTTGTTGTGTATCTCTTTAAAGTTGTAAAGCTCAGCAACATAGCAATTGATCAGTCAATCACTCACACTGTTTTGAAAGCTGCCCAAACAAAATTCTATCTCTTTGTTTCTCTTTGAATAATTCAAATGTTTTCTCACAGAATTTTTGTTTTAAAGAGCATCCCCAAAATTAAATTCATAAAAGAGCAAAATCCATATGACTCCGTGATTTTAGAAGTGTAAATCTGTAATTTGTGACATATATTTATGAGTATACTGTTAGGACCCTGGACCCCCAACTCAAAAGAAGACTCTGACCAAATCTCCTATGCAACAGGCAAAGGGTTTTATTAAAAATAACCAGGCATGCCCAGGGCTCAGTGCATATCCATAGCAGGACAGAGGCAAATGAGCCAAGAACTAAGTTCACCAGATCTTTTAAGGAAATACAAACATGCATCACAATTAGGGGAATCTTTACAGGCTTTTCCATTAACCAGAGCATTTGCACATTCTTTCCATGTCTATAGAACCCATTGGCCAGGCCATTCTCAGTATTTACTGGGCTTAACCGCAGATGCAAGATTACAGGGGAAAAAAGGCAAGATTATAGGAGCAGGGCGAGGTGGGAGAGGTGCATACCAATATACCATTCTGGATTAGATATTTTACTTTTTTACTTCCTTTTACTAATAATTAGCTCCTCTTGTCTTGAGATTTTCTACTTTTATTCTAATTTTAATTTTACTCTAACAATACTAAGTATGTAAACATCCCCCTAACAACAGATACATAGAACAGCACTCATTTTTTTTTCAAATGTGCATGTATATGTGGTGTATATGCAGATGTACATGAATGTAGGTGCCTGTGGTTGACATCAGGGTTCTTTCTCAGTGGCGTGTGTGTGTGTGTGTGTGTGTGTGTGTGTGTGTGTGTGTGTGTGTGCAATCCTATAGCATACATGTGGAGGTCAGAGGAAGACAGCCCTCAGAGGTCATCTGTACTGGAAACTGGAACAAACATTCATTAGAGGTATAGATAAACATCTTCTATGGCAGCATTTATTATTTATGCTACATGTTAAGAAATTACTAAGAACTAAGTCAAATATGAATAAGAAAATGACCTATTCAAATGAATCAAAATTAAGAAATAATGATTTTCATTATCTAAATATGCAGGCATTTAAAATTAATCTGATAAACATTATGCGACATTTGGAGTGTGGACTAGCTTGGGTATGTTGGAGTAAGACCCTCAGGGATTATTCAGCATTCAAACTATGCCTTGGACAGAGGCCTGGAATTTCAAATATGTAATTAGCACAATGAGGTCTGCCTAACTTTATTTCATTAAAATCTATAAATTTATGTATTTTTTTTAATATATATTTATTGTCCATAATGTGTTACATTATTTAGTGGGCAAACCATGCGTTGTTATCCCGAATTCCCCAATTCCCCCCCTCCCCATCCCTGATCAGTTGTATATCCTCCTCTGTGGGCTGTCTGTATTAGTCCTTGTGGCAAGGGATCCTGTATATCTTAGTACTCATCCCAGTCTTCGAAAACAACAAAACCCTTAAAATAGTATTAGCCTGAGAATGGATTGAAAGAGAGATTTTTAAGGAAGAAGAAACCTCAGAAAACAAGGCATCAGGACCTACATTTGTTATGTTACAGAGATGTGTCTACTGTCTTTCAACAGCAAGATAAGAATTATTGAGCAGAGGAGGTTCTTATGTAGGATGCTGTCCAAGGAGTTGGGGGGCATCCTATTCTTAGCTCTACAATAAATGTGCCTTCTGTCCTTGAGAGAGTCGTTTAGCTTCCTTTTGTTCTGAGAGACTCTGTCTTATCCATCAAGCACTGGGTTTATTTTCATCTGGGTGGAATGTCATCACTATAGTACTATTCTCAACACGCTCCAATCAAAACAAAACAAAACAAAAATACTTGTTTGTGATGGTTAAGTTTTATTGTCAACTTGACCTGTTTAGTAATCTTGGGTGGGTCTCTGAGGTTGCTTATAGGAAGGCAGCCCTCTCAAGAGGGGGCAGAATATAAGGAGGTTCAGGGAAGCCAGAAAAAAACTTCACCTTCCTGGGAGAGCAGTGCATGAAGGAAATTCCAGAGACTTGGGGAGTCAATAAGTTTGGGAAATTACACCCATGTGTGTTAGTTTGCTGCAAAAATTTTAATACAAATGTTTTCGCATGTGTAAGTATGTATACGTGCATACTTAGAGGTGGCCCTTTCTTACCTCCTGGTAGCAAACAGCCTGTGTCCAAGGTACCTTGCAGGGCTGGGGAGATTTTATATATATAATATATATATATTCACTCAAATGCATGCAGACATTTCATCCTCATTCCTGGTTTTAGCTATAATATCAGTGATATGTTAAAATTGTAAGTGATAAATTCACTTGGGAATTCTGGCACAGATACAAAAAGTTTCTTTACCTACAGTCAGAAGATTTCTCCAGAAGCACATTGAAGAGGCCATCATAACAAGCCCTGCTTGATTTCCATTTTAGCCTTCTTAACTGATGAAACAAGATAGCCTGGAACTTTCTTTCTCTAGATATAGTGGCATTTCAAATCGATAGCCTTATGTCCAAGTCTACAGTCACCTCCCCTGTCAACTTAGCCATTTTCTTGCCATGCTTCTAGAAAGACCTGCTTTAAAATTAATGGTAGTGCTTAGCTGCAGAGTTTATTGGAGCAAGCCTTCTTTCCAAAGAAAAAGCTCAGAATCACCTAAAGCTGTACAAATAGGGATCAGATCTTCATTAGTAACTGTTGGAGAAGGAACGAGATGGTCAGAATGTATAAGCATATTTCCCAGATTGTGCTGGTATTTTGTATGCTATGTAAGGTTTCTCCAAGAGAGCAGGATATTCTAAGGACAAAGTGCATATAGTTAGAGGTGGCCCTTTCCTACCTCCTGGTAACAAATAGCCTGTGTCCAAGGTACTTGCAGGGCTGGGGAGATTGTCCAGTTGATGAAGTGTTTGCCTCACAAGCATGACCAGAGTATGGATCCCAGCAGTCACATAAATATCGGGCAGGCATGGTGGCCCACCTGTAATTAAGCACTCAAGATGTGGATACCAGAGATCCCCAGGGCCTGCTGTCTAGCTGGACTAGTCAAATAGGTGAGCTCTGGCCTCCAGTGAGTAATCCTCCATCAATAGATAGAGAGGCCAGTGATTGAGGAAGACTTTTGACAGTGACCCCTGGCTGTAAGATGGGTGTGCACATGCTTGCATGCACATGTGTACATGCAAACATGTATACTCACATGCATGCACAACACACACACAAATATATATATATATATATATATATATATATATATATATATATATATATATATATATATATATATATACATACATACATATATATACATTCAAGAAGTAACTATAGTACTGAGAGTTGAGATTCTTAAGTTACAGTCAATGCAGAAGTAAGAAAGCAAATGAAATCATAACAGTGTAAGTAGAGAAGCCCAGCAGTTAGGAATGGAGGGACAGATGGGAGAGGAGACACGTGGCCACAATGATTGATGTGGAGACTTCCCGGAACACTGAGACCTTTCTGTCTTGCAGGTGGACATATTCAAAGGACTAGAAATGGGGATTTTGTTCACTTTACTTCAGATTCCTCTTACTGTATTAGCGTTGGCAGGTGGGAGAGATGAACCTGAAAGTCGAGCCAGAATATTCTCCTTAAACCCTTGTTACATATCACAGGCTTTGCTGTATTTTAAAGCACGACACTGGACTGAGTGGAGTTACTGTCTCCATCTTCAAGAAAGATGCAATCATTGAGATGTGGATAAAGAGACTCCATGTGTTGCCAAAGAGGCTAAGGCTCTTATTGAATACTGCCGAAAACAAACACAGAAGCGTCAGTATTAGCATAAGCAAGCACCACACAGCACCTACAGAAGGCAAATAACCATAAGACCTGTCATCCCACATTTTACAGGGGAAGAAGTAGCACAGAGCTGCTTAGAGCTTGAGCTGAGTCTCACTTACAACAAGAGTCTATTCTGTTTTCTTGATTCTAAACCTTCAGGTTTCAATCATGATTCCCCAAATCTATTCAATAAACTTAGTGCTATTGAAGTATTCTCCCACAGCTGTTGTTGAAGAAAGACAGGGGTCCTCTTGAAAAAGAACAGCCTGGGACTCCTGTCTTCAGAATGCTTAGGCATTCCTTTTTCCATGTGCCCAGCAGGTAAGGACAGAAGAAAAGAACCGAATCAATCAGAAAATCCCCACTCTGGCTGTTATCTAGCTTCTGTCCTACTATGTATATATCTAGAGGTAGTAAGAGGATCATTAATCCAAAACAGTCCTTCATGTTGCTGCTCAAATGTTCACAGTGTTCTCACAGACATTATCTCTTCTTTCATTTGATTGGCTTTCAGTCTGGTGGAGTTTATCTGTTCAGTTCCATCTGTACCATGCAGAACACTGGCTAAAGTGTTTACCATAAGATCCATGACAATTAACCACTCAGCCAGGTCTGTGTGTTTCCTACAGACACAGCCTTTCATGATTGATTGAATTCTCCCTCGCTATCTGGATGTCTTGTTATGAGCCTCAATCTAACCTTGAAAACAAGAAAAATCAACTTAAAAATATGTTCGATATTTCTTGTCTGGCAGACTATCCCAGATAGTTTATGTATATTTCATTTAACAGATTCTGAAGTTAAAGTAGGTTACAGAGCAGAACTATCCCACTCAGTCATTCTTCTTTCCCTCTATTCCTATCTGCTTTTTGAAAAATTCAATTATTCATCTCCTCAGACTCATACCTGTAAGCATATAAACACACACACACAGCATCCAAATACATACATTAAGTTCAGGTGAGTCGCATTCTATATGATAAATATTCATACAGAAATCATGAGCTTTGAATTATTAAAGATAAGGTCCAAATTTATATTCTATTTGATGAATTAAAATGCAACTCATTTTGTCACTATGCCATAAGCACTTATTGATTGCTTCTGATTGTCACAATTGATCGTAAAATCAAGTGGCTGGATGTTGGATAAAGGATATGTCATCTACTGGTCCCCAGCTTTCAACAAGATAATTCTTAATCCTTTTGCTCCATTCAACTTGAACAGCTCAAAAAATTGTTTTCCTCGTGTCTTACAAGGCTATTCACAAAGATCAAAGCACCCAATGTAAGTTGCTAGGTATTAAAGTTAAGCGGGTGTTGGGAAGGGAAATGTGGGTGTTTCACAAATGGCTAGGCTTTCTTTGGTACTGTCTTTACAGTTGCTGTTGACATGGAGTGATGACAGCCGCTATTTCTTTTTTTTTTGTCCCCCTGCTTCTCAGGGGATCAGAGCTCTGTTACCCTCATTCACACTACTGCTACTTATAAAATTCGCCCTAAACTTGGTTCTTTGATAATGTATTCTCTGTTCTTTCAGGCTCAGTACCTCTTTGTTGGTGTTACAAAAGCATGTGGTTACAAATTTTTAAAGATGTCAGTATCTCGAGTGAATTCCTGTGCCAATTAATTTAGTTGGCATAAAACCTGAAATATCAGAGCTATTCCACATCCCCTGATGAATTACCATTCCATGGTATACTCTACAGGGGATTTACAAATAATCCCAAACCTCAGCTCTAGAGACGCCTTTTAGGTTGTCGATTCTTTTTTGAAAACAATAAAGTCAAAAACTTATTGACAAACATTATAAAGGAAAGACTTTTTCTGTTCCAATACGTCTGAAAAAATGAGTAGACTGGACTGACAGAATTGTTACCAATGGAAGAGAGTCTCTAATTTTAAAGAGTGTCACTGTGTACCTATGTCTACTAATTATTTTAGTAGCCAATTAGAGAAACCAG
The DNA here is from genome assembly GCA_004024765.1 of Zapus hudsonius. NCBI lineage: Eukaryota > Metazoa > Chordata > Mammalia > Rodentia > Dipodidae > Zapus > Zapus hudsonius. Next base: position 50,743 of record PVHP010006696.1, read on the forward strand.
CAATTAGTAAGAGATTGCAAAATCAATGTAAGAGATAGTGAGACTGGAAAACAAAAACATAGATTTTTTTCCATGTCCACGATTATTGAGAAAGGATGCATTTGCTATTATCAGCATAGCATTGAATATACTTTTCTTTTGCGTATTGCAAAATCTCTACTTTAAAATAATTCTTCCACTGTGTCTTATCCAGATATTTTTTCACATGATCATGTTAGATGAAACCTGGCTCTAATTGTTTTGGTCCTGTGCCATTGCAATCTTATTAAGTTCATGTGATGGCATCAGTAGTGTTTATATTACCAAATATATTAATATTATATATTTATATTAATTATATTAATTTATAATATTATATATTAAATATACATTGATATTTTATGTTAAATATATTAATTTCATGTGATGGCATCAGTAGTGTTTATATTACCAAATATATTCAAATATATTGAATATATTAGTATTATATATTTATATTAATTATATTAATTTATAATGTTATATATTAAATATTCATTAATATTTTATATTAGAATATATTAATTTCATGTTATGGCATCAGTAGTGTATGGAATCAGTAGTCTTTATATTACCAAATATATTCTCCCAAAATGAGCAGACAAAAGGGGCCACACTTCATTTGTAAGAGTGATTAACAGTCGTTGTTTGTTAAGAATGCTGTGCAATCCAGTGCTCAAAACATCTAGTTTTCACATCTCATATAGAGGTGGTACCCAATAAATGGTAGATCCTGGCAATAAAAATAGAAGCAGATTTTCCCCTAAATTTATCCAGTTCTGACAATTCCTCAACATTACTTAGAAAGTAAGCAATCATCAAGTATGTTTCTCTACATCCTGCTCTTACTACCTTTAAAAAACTATCAATAGGCTGGAGAGATGGATAAGTAGTTAAGGCACTTGCCTGCAAAGCCAAACAACCAGGGTTAGACTCCATAGTACCCACATAAAGCCAGATGGCACAAGGTTGCTAGAGGCCCTGGCATACTCTCTCTCTCTCTCTCTCTCTCCACCCTTGCCAAGAAAGAAAGAAAGAAAGAAAGGAAGAAAGAAAGAAAGAAAGAAAGAAAGAAAGAAAGAAAGAAAGAAAGAAAGAAAGAAAGAAAGACAATCTTTAAAAATAAAGAAAATTAACTTGGGGCTGAGGAGATGAGTTAGTGTTTAAAAGCACTTGCTTGCAAAGCCTGCCAGCCTAGGTTCAATTCCCTAATCACCCACTTGAATATGGATGGATATCAATTTGTAGAGGCAACAGACCCCTGTGTGTGCCTGTGAACACACACACACACACACACACACACACACACACACAAATAAATTACACATTTTAAAAAGCTATTGATTTTATGTAGGGCTACCACACATGCTTGGGTCACGAACAAATGGATAGGCAAAGAAGTTCCCACTATTACATTAGCCTGAGTGAGCTCCCAAAAATCCTTTTGTCAGATTACTAGTCTCTAGCTCTCTGTGTCCTGCTAGTCACCGTCTCATTTGATTAATTTTCATCTATTGGATTAAGAACGTGAGTTTATTCTCACATGGGCCACTCATGACTACACTGCTTATGCAAATCATTATAAGAAGGTTTCTCTCATCGAGCTGGAGATACAGCTCCTTAGGCAGAGTGCTCGCCCAGCAGGCATGAAATGCCGTGTTTTCCATAAAGCAGATGCACCTGTAATCCTGGCACCTGTGGGGGGGGGGGGTAAAGGCAGGAGTTCAAGGTCATCCTTGGCTTTATAATGAGTGCAGACTAGCATGGGTCACATGAGAATATCTCAAAGTAAAACCACAGTATGGAGGCTTCTCAAAAAGTAGAAATATTGAACCATCCCTGCATCTCTGGGATAAAGCCAATTTACAGACAGCCCACGAAGGAGGATATACAACTGATCAGGGATGGGGAGGGGGGGAATTGGGGAAGTCGGGATAACAACGCATGGTTTGCCCACTAAATAATATAACTCATTATGGACAATAAATATTAAAAAAAAGTAGAAATAAAATTATCACATAGTCCTGTAATCCCATCATTGGATATATAGCAAAAAAAGAAATGAAACCAGCATACTGAAAAGGTCTTCACACTCCTAAATTTATTTCAGTACTGTACACATTAGTCAACATAAGAAGTCTAGTGTCCACCTCAATTAAAGGACACATACACAATGGAACATTATTCGGCCATAACAGACTAAAATCCTATCATTTGCAACAGTATAGATGATCCTGGAGAAACTATTTCCACAGACATACACCAGCCTCAGAAGTACAAAAGGCTTACATTCTCACTTCTATGTGAAAGCTTACTTATTTCCAAGTGGTTACTGGGAAGAACTTTAACTATTTACAACATAATAAATGATAAATATTTGTAGTGACCGTTGTCCCAGTCACCCGGATCTGACCACTCACATTGTCAAATTGATTTGACATGTATTGACCTAATAACACACATCAATATGTACAATTACTATAGAATAATTCAAGACTTGACAATGTAAATCAATGAAATGTCTTTCTTATGGCTTATTTTAAAAATAATATTGTGATCTTCAGTCATTCTTTGATTACATTTGGGTCATTTAGTAGTGAGGCAGTAAATGTGAAGTCCTCAGGGAAACAGGACACAGGGATTCAGTGCTTCCACGTCTACCTCACTAAACAAATGACTTGCTTATACCTCTTTCAGTAGACCATGACTTCTTCTAGACCAAGGCCTTTGTATTTAAAGAACCAAGCTCAGAATATAGCTCATGAAGGGCTTTCAATATAAATTTGTTAAATAATTAGAATGATCTGCCACCAATTTAATTAATATCTCTTTTCTAAAATTGCTGGCAAAATTAAAAATCTTAAGAATTTATACACTTGGCTTATTTTAATTGAAATAATATTGAACTATGAAAAGTGAAAAATGTCATTTGTTCTAGAAACTGCAATGCTCCATTTAGTTAAAACATCCTCCTGGAAGCCCCAAGCTGAATGAAAGCTCACTTTTATTCCATTGTTGTCTTAGTCAAGCTCAAAACCCTAAGAACAAAGACTCTATTTGTTCCATCTGCAGAGGTCACTACCCACTAAAGAGAGCAGCTTTGATTATCTGAAACTAAAGGAGTCATTCATTCTAAATTAAACCAAGAGAGGGTTTGGAGAGATGGTTCAGCTCTGCCATTAAAGGCATTTTGCTCACAAAGCCTGATGGCTTGGGTTTGATACCCCAGTACCCACATAAAGCCAGATGCACAAGGTGGCATGTGCATCTGGAGGTTGTTGAGAATGATAGAAGGCCCTGGCACATTCACTCATTCTCTCTCTCTCTCATCAATAAATAAAGATTAAAAATAAATAAAGAGAGCATAGGTTTGAACAGCCCCAGTGAACTGGGATGGACCAAATGGAGTCCAGATGGCCCTTTGCAGTCGGTGAAGAAAGACAGTGTCTGCCTTCTCCCTCAGGATGCTGCTTCCCAACCCCATGGAATCCCTGTCCAGGAAACCACATCTCGTTTTATGCAGCAAATGTTCCTGGTAACTGAGCATTACCTGACAATAGTGCTTCTGCCAAATAAATACATTAGCAGAGGGGCTGTGCTTGGAGACACCTTCCCTAATTAAGCTGGCAAATAACATAAGTGCTGTGATATGAATGTGCAGTGGTCCCCATAGGCTCATGTGTTTGAACACTTGGATCTCATACGGTGGTTGTTTGAGAACATTTTTGTGGAACTCTCTAGAGCTGGAATCTTGCTAGAGAAAATGTGCCACTGGGGGTGGGTTTTGAAGATACATAGCCCACCCCACTTCCTGTTGATCTGCTGCATCCTGGCTGTGGTTGCAATGTTCTAACTAAAATGCCATTCTGACATGATGGAACGTATTCCCTCAAACGACAAGTTAAAGTAAACCCTTTCCTTCCTTAAACTGCTTCTTCTCAGGTATTTTGTCACAGTATGTGAAGTAACCAATACAACATGAAAATGCATTTAAGGAAAACTGGCGCCCACTTCAATAGTCTATGAAGAAGTCAGTTCTTTTACACTCAGCACACAGACTTGAAACCATGGTGCCCAGTTCTGTAGCTTGTCTACAACAAATGATGTTCCATGCAGGTTCCCAATGAAGCAATATAACAACCACTCCCAGTAGCTAGTTCGGTCTATGTAAAGAAGACATATTTTTTCTTTCTTCTCTTGATTTCATTTATTACAGATGTAATATTGTCACAACAGGAAAAAAAAAATCCATCCAATTTCCCTCTGTGGCAAGCCTGTCTCTGAGGTTTCAAAAGGTCATAGTGTGCACCTTATGGATGACCAAAAAAACCATCTGCTGGCAAGTGGAAGAGAAGTGATTCAGCCTTCCTAGGAAGGAGAGAAACAGAAGAAGGCCTCTCAAGGAGGGCTGGAAGCACGTAATGTCTCTCACCTGTAGAATCAGATGCTCTAAAATTTTGTTTCTTGGCAGGAAGAAAAGATTTTTCAAATATAAATTAAGCTTTTAAAATGCTCAGTAACACAGTGTTCAATGTTCCTGCCCAGGAATGACAGTACATTTTTTAAGCAGACATTTATTGAGCACTTCTTGTATGCTGTGCTCTTTAGTCCCTGTGAACAAACCAACCTGAAAGAAATATGCAAATACTGACAATGAGCTAGAACTGTGGCAAAAAAAGAGCCAATGGGATCACAGAGGACTGAAATTTAAGGCTGCTCAAAATAATCAGAAAAGATGTTACTGTCCCTTTGTTTTGGTGCCTTTTTTCCCCCTTTGAAACCCTGACAAACAGCTTGGACTAAAGACATATTTGTGGATATCTTGCCACCACCAAATCATTTTCCATTCTCACTCCCTATACACTTTCTATACTCACTACCTGGGCCAGATCTATAGAATTGGGGTTCACTGTCCCCTTGACCTCGGTTTTCCCTGGACTCACTAGCCCTTACCATAACAATGACTAGATGTCCAGCTCTCTGATTAGCTTAGGGACCTCAAGAAAACAGTCACATAAGTCAGTAAACTGCTTGTAGTGAAGGCCTACCAATAAGCCTCTACAGATTTTTGGGGGTTTTGTTTTTTATTTGTTTGTTTTGTTTTGTTTTTCGAGGTAGGATCTCACTCTAGCAGAGGCTGACCTGGAATTCACTCTATAGTCTCAGGGTGGCTTTGAACTCATGGTGATCCTCCTAAGTCTGCCTCTCTTAAAGGTATGGAGCACCACCCCGGGCTAGCCTCTACAGTTTGTCTGTGGTCTAACCCAGACCCTAGACAATTGGAACAAAACTGTTTTATTTATTCTTTTGATAGAGATTTATTGAGCTCTACCAGTGTGAAGCTGAGTTCTAGAAACTAAGGATAAAGTAGCAAACCTAACAGAAAATACCTGCATTTAGATGATATAGAGGTGGAAAGAGGTGAGTTTATATATTGAAGGTCAAATTGAAAGGCATGATAGTGTCAAGCTTAGCCTCCCAGGACTGCCCAGAAATCATGGGATATTTTTCCACAGTTATAGCTTGGCTACTTATATTTTAACCTTGAGGATTTGGGATTCTGAAAATGTGTGTATGTGTGTGTGTGTTTCTCTGTGTCTGTGTGTGTGTGTGTGTGTGTGTGTGTGTGTGTGTGAGAGAGAGAGAGAGAGAGAGAGAGAGAGAGAGAGAGAGAGAGAGAGAGAGAGAGAGAGAGAGAGAGATCTGCATGCCCAGCCTGGTAGACTTACCTATTCAGTTCATTTAACTGGCTCCTCATTCAGGACACAGTTCATGCTTCAATAATTTCATCCTCTGTTGAGGTGAAATTTGATACTGTCTTCAGGAAGTCTTCAGTAGCTACTTATAGAATGAATAAATGCACACTTGAAATTCAAACACCAGAGAGCAAAGGAGTAAGGTGCATCAGCAGGTGAGTACACAAACATAAATGGAAAATTCCAGAGTGGAGGAAAAGTCAGTGTTCTAATTTGAAAATTTTCTCTTTCCAAAACAAGCTCCCTCTAGTTTTTTTTCCACCAATTATGGCATTGACTTGGCATGCACCAGTATTGCTCCCAAGCCCATTTGCAAATGTGGTTCAGATTTCTGGAATCATTTCACACAGCAAAGCAGACTCTCGCCCCAGTGTCTGAACTGCCGCACTGCAAGGGGCACAATTGCTTCAGCTATTGGACAATTGTGAATCACACTCTGTCATCAGTGCAGGTTGGAAAAGAGCTCAGAATGACTGTCACTCACACACATACGCTCAGCCCAGTTTGCATACATGTCCCTCTCAACATTCCTCTCAAAACAGCTTTGCTATTCGTAATTAGCCTTTAGTATAAGATGAGAGCCTCGTGGGGAAAAGGGAATTTAATCCATTTTCTAACATAACATTTTTTAATTTTCCAATGTATTCTTCAAGAGATTTTTCTTCTCCTTACCATAGTTCTGGGGCTAAATAATTATATCTGTGGTGTCTTATTTCTCTGTGGCTTCCTTTACTGTTAAGAAGGTAAGCTTTAACCCTGACTTGTACTGTATATTTCAAGCCATAGTGAAAATCATATCTAACTTATTTTCTATAACATAGAAAACAATATTGGGGAGGAAACTAGCAACCAAAAAGCAATAAGGTTGAGGGACCAATTCTACCATGACTGTCAGAATGCTGACAAGAGACAGACTTTTTTTCTGTTAGACAAGGGAGGGGGGAGGACAAAGGATTGGTCTTTGACACTGCTTCCCCAGTGACTGATAGGAATCTCTAGGAAGGAGACAGTCTGGGGCTTCAGTGTCCAGGAAGAAGCTACTTGTGTTATCTGGGATCAATTTCATGTTGAAATTTACAGGATGAGCATCCCCTGAGGCACTGAGCACCCCCACCACCCCCACCTTTCAGGGATATCCCCCATGATCCCGTTGAAGGAGACTCAGGAGAAATCAAGCTTCTTTTAAAGATTATTTTATTTATTTATTTTAATATTTTATTTATTCATTTTCAAGCAGAGAGAGAGAGAGAGCGCACCAGGGCCACCACCTTGTGGGTCTGGCTTATGAGGGACCTGGGGAATTGAACCTGGGGCCTTAGGCACTGGAGGTAAGTGCCTTAACCGCTGAGCCATCTCTCCAGTCCAATTTTTTTAAAGATTATTTTATTTATTTTAATATTTTATTTATTCATTTCAGCTTCTTTTAGAGAACCAGAAGAAGGCAGGACATGAACTTGTGTCTCTCTGATCCAATTTTATCCACACCAGCTGCAGCGCCCCTGCTGCCTGCTGTCTAGCACACTATCTAGGTGGGCTGGCCTCAACTTTGAATCTGCAAACAAGTTGGGTCTTTCCCTTACATATCTGAGTTTGACGAAAAAAATGCAGTTCTTAAATAAATTATATCTTTATTATCCATAATTAGATACATTTAATGAGCAAATAATGAGTTGGTATCCCCAGTTCCCCAATGTCCCTCCTCCCTATCCCCAGTCAGATGGATATCCTCCTCCGTGGGCAAACTGGATCAGTCCATGGGGTAGGGGGTTAATGGATAGCCTAGGAGTCAACCAGGTTCTACCTCCCTTTATATGTTGTTACTGAGAAAGCCATGTCTCTGGATATTCTCCCTCACCATGGCTCTTACAATCTTTCCGCCTCCTCTTCCGCTCAGTTCCCTGAGTCATGGTGGGTGAGTATTAAGGCTGCTTTATTGTTGAGGTCTTAGGGGGTCTCTGTAATTCTACTTTAGGTTGTGTTGAAGATCGTTGGTATCTGTCTGGCTTATCCTGGGTTGACTATGGCTATGGTTATCCCACAACTCTGTGGGGTTCCATACCTCCACGGTAGGTCTGGGGTGGCTCATCTCTTGCCGGGATATCAGCTATCAGTCTGTGGCTCATTGGTAGGGCTGGAAAGGCCACAGACTATAACAGCTTATCCATGCTGGTCTCTCCCCTCTCTGTGTGCCCTGAGATCTCTGTATAGATGCATACTTCTGGCTTTTCCCTACCCAGGCAAGGTGGGGTAGGGGAAAGCAGTTTTCTGCTTTTGGGTAATTTCTCATTTTAATTATATGTATGATTTTCACCTGATCTCCGAGTCTATCACATGTGTGTTTCCTTTAAACTTTAGATCTACTTCTAAACTCAGGGTGGATGCTACACTTTCCAGGGATATTCTCATTTCTTCTAACTCTCCCTACATAAGCTCCTGGGTCCTATTTTCCATGTGCTTGTGACTCTGCTCTGGAATTTTCCTTATACCCCAATTTCCCATCAATAAACCTCTACCATTTGTGATTTCTCCCTAAATAAACTCAATAATTTATGATTTATCCTTCAAGAACCCCATTTTATCAATTCTTTGTTAAAATAGCATAAGGACCCAAAATTGGGGCTTGAAAGTTTGAGAGATCCCTCCTGAACCCCCAAATCCTGCATTACAATCACCTCACTGTTATAAGGACAGTGATGTTATTCCAAATTTTTCTATGCTGGTCCTGAACCAAGCTATTGTCCACATTATTATTTGTGTGTGTTTACTTGTGTTCCTGTGGGTGAGCGTGCATGCATGGGTACCATCGCACAGGTGTGGAAGTCAGAGGACAACCTCCGGTGTTGGTCCATCGTTCTGCCTTGTTTAAGGCAGAGTCTTGCATTGTTCACTGCTGCATTCACCAGG